>JAXCGZ010021016.1:10000-45000 GCA_037179515.1 Halocaridina rubra | reverse complement strand
CTTCATATATTCTTCTCTTTGCATTCATTCCCAAATATCTATTTCTCATTGCACTTTTCAACCCACCTAAACATTAACTTGCTTCCTTCACTCTGTGATTAATCTCTACATCCACTCATCCACTCCCTCATACATACGACCCCAGATACTTAAAACTCTCAACTTCTTCAAGCAACTCCCCATTCACTCCTACATTCAATCTGCCAATATTAACACTCCTCGTGCATCTCATGACACTATTTTTACCAATTTTCACCTGCAACTTCCTTCTTTCCCACACACTAATAAACTCAGTCACCAAATGATTCAATTCATTCTCAGTATCAACTGATTCAACTTACACAACCTTCCATCCTCACCCACTAGTTCCAAGCCTCTGTCTAATACTCTTTCATTGACTTCCCTTGCCTCTCCATCCATATACACATTAAACAACCATGGCAACATTACACAACCCTGATGTAACTACATTCACCTCAAACTAATCACTCATACCATTCCCAACTCTCATGCATGCTCAACTATTAATGTAAAAACTCTTCACCGCATTCAACAAACTTCCTCTTATTCCATACAGTCGCAGCACTTTCTACAATCTCTCTCTATCTAGCCTGTCATATGCTTTCTCTAAATCCATAAAAGGCCAAAAAGTGTCCCTACCTTTCTCCAAGAGCTTATAGCACACCTGTCTTACTGCAAACACCTGATCCACACATCCTCGTCCACTCCTGAACCCACACTATTTTTCCCCAGTCAGACTCTCAGTACCTTTCCTAATTCTCTTGATTAACACTCTTCCATATACCTTACCAACTACACTCAAAAAACTTATTCCCCTAAAAGTACTATACTCATACTTATCCCTTCCCTTTGTAAAGTGGAACTACACATGCACTCCAATCAAGAGGGACCCTCCCTTTCCTGAAACATACATTCAACAACCTAACCATCCATTCCACTAATTCCTTCCCACATTTTGACAAGCATTCAGCAAGACACCCATCAATCCCTGGTGCTTTACCTGCTTTCATTGCTCTCAATGCCAAACGTACCTCTTCTTTTGTTATATCTCTATCATTCTCATCTCCAAACAATCTCTGCCTATCTATTATCTTATTCATATACAGGTTCTTGAAATATGCAGACCATCTCTCTCTCTCACCTTTATTTCATCTACTAGCAATTGCCCATCTGCTCATTTCACCCTCTCTTCCCTACCACATTCACCTTTCCTCACTCCTTTCACTTCCTTCCAAAACATCTTTTTATTCCTTTCAAAATTTTCAGACAAACATCTGCTCCACCTTACATCCGCTTCTCTCTTTGCCTCTCTCACCATGTGCTTCGTTAACCTCCTCTTTCCACAATACCTTTCATACGCCTCTACAGTACCCACCTGCAACCATACCTCATAAGCCCGCTTCCTTTCAGCCACTACTGCACTCACCTGCTCATTCCACCGTTTACCACCTTTCCAGTTACTTCCACCAATTAGTCTCCTTCCACACACTTCCTCGGCACACTTCATAACTTCCTCCTTGAAACAGCCCCATTCTTCTTCCACTCCTTCCTCCACTCTTTTTTTCACTACATTCCACACATTACTAGCCTTATGCTCACAGTCTTTCTCTTTCTTATACAATTCATTCACTTTTAGCACCCTTCCTCATCTCTTGATTCTCCTCTTTCTCCACTTTTCTCCCACTCTCACTCTACTTTCCACTCAATAATGATCAGATATGCCACCACTAGCTCCTCTCAGTACTTTCACATCCAATAATCTTCCAATCACCCTCCTGTTCACCACAACATAATCCATTAATGCTCTGTCAGCTACTTCTTAAAAAGTTTAGTACAAAAGAAAAAGATTCATTTGTGTGCATATTCACATGCCTTTATAAAGCTGTGTTTATGAGGTGCTTTAGCAACGAAGATTCATTGTCTATTTACAAATTTACAATAAACTGTTCCCAAAATTCAATATGATGGACTAATTTCCTACGCATAATATAACTGTTTTTCAGCGTTCACTTCGAAGAAAGATATAAGTAAGCCTGAATACATACGTACATAAATATATTTATATACATATGTGCATACACACACACACACACACACACACACACACACACACACACACACACACACACACACACAGACACACACACACATGGTTATGATAGAGTGGATAGGGATCGATATTTTGATATGGCTGGCTCTAGAACTAGAGGTCATAGTTTGAAGCTTCGTAAGAAAACTTCTTTGCAGGATGGAAGGAAATACTTTTTCAGTGTAAGAGTAGTTGATAATTGGAATTGGCTAAGCGAGGAGGTAGTTAATGCTATCCCAATCCATAGTTTTAAGGGCAGGTATGATAAGTATCACTAAGTATAAAATGGAACCGATGAGGAGACGGGAAAATACGAGCTTTGGGCTCTTTCCCGTAAACACAATTAGGTAATCACAATTAGGTAATCACACACACACACACATATATATATATATATATATATATATATATATATATATATATATATATATATATATATATATATATATATATATATATATAGATAGATAGATAGATAGATAGATAGATAGATAGATAGATAGAGAGAGAGATAAATAGATAGATAGATATGCATGATTGTAAGAAAAATTAATTAATTTTCAGTTTTAGTCGACTAACCAATGACAATCAGATGTGGTGGGTTGTCCTTCTCAGAGGCCCATCTCCGGAGGTCAGTGAGTTCGTCGGAGTCGAAGTGATTGGACGTCCTTGCTTCGATAAATGGCCTAAAGCTATATGCATACCATTTATTATAATAATAATAATAATAATAATAATAATAATAATAATAATAATAATAATATAATAATAATAATAATAATAATAATAATAATAATAATAATAATAATAATAATAATAATAATAATAATTATTATTATTATTATTATTATTATTATTACCATTATTATTATTTTTATTATTATTATTATTATTATTATTATTATTATTATTATTATTATTATTATTATTATTATTATTATTCGTTTGTCTCTAGGAAATCCTAGTCTTATAATAAACTGAAGGGCAAGAACGGTCCAAGCAAACATCGTACAACATATTTAATTTATTTAATCTCCTTATAATACATAACACAACAACGTTTCAAACATCCACTGTGTTCATAAGCACGTTCCGATGAAAGAGTGAAAAAGCATATATAAATAAGCATTTACTCTAATCACACAAAAGTATAGTTGTAAATAAGTAAAATTTATATATACAGCACATTCACTCAAACAAATTAATGAAATTTACATATATCCAAACGTATGTAGAATAAAAAAAACACACTTATAAGATTTGTTTTACAAAATTCTGAGAGTGCAACTTGAGCCATATTTGTTTAATTTAGGATTAGTTTTTAAGATAGATAATGACTCTACAAGCATAATTTAATTTTCGCTTTTTCCCTCTGTATATTATTTTGAAATTATTTATACTGAATTACACTTACAGACATTAGAACAATGTTCTCGAATGTTCGAGTTTACTGGAGCTGACAATATTTTTTCAGTACGACAAGGTGACCCGTGGTGTTCGTGGTATCTAACCAATTCACATTTCTTAGTTGAGCCTACATATGCTAGTTGGCATTTGGGGCAGTTAAATTGGTAAACTACCATCGAACAAAACGAGTCGGGTAACTTTTCCTTATGGATTATATAATGCTGAAGTTTATGGTTGTTATAAAATAATCAACCTCCTGCGAGGCGTCAACGAATGGGGGGAGTAGAGGGGAGAATAACTTCTCCCCAAACTTTCCTTTCTTGACGTCGGCTACCCCCCAATTTAAGGGGGAAACAGCCACGGTATATGTATGTATGTATAAAATAAAATGAATGGTTTCATATGAGGGCAGTATCTGTTTTAATTTTTATTTAATTGCTTTTTCTGTAATAGTTTAAATTATCATTAAAGTAGGGCAATTCCATGTACATCTGCATCTTTTTGGAACCTTTTACAAGTTTGGGGCGAAAAATCTTATTAAGAAAATTTCTAAGATGTGTATAAAATATGTTGGGTGGATATCCATATGCAACAAAGAAGCCAAGTAGGAAATCTATTTCTTTGTGAAAATTAATATAAGTAGTTGATAATCTATATGCTCTATGCAACATTGTACGAAATTAATTATACTTTAAATTTTCGTAGCAACAGCTTATGAAATTTACTCCAAGACCCGAAAATGATGGCTTTCTGTAAATGCTTATATCTAACTTGTTATTTTGTCTTATGATTAGCATATCTAGAAATGAGATTTTATTATCATTCTCTACCTCCATTGTAAAGTTTATTTTATTCTGCTTGTTATTCAAAAAGTCATAAAACTTTTGGGTATGTTCTTGTTTTCTGAAGATCACAAACGTATCATCAACGTATCTTTTATAAAAAAAAAAAAATTGAACTCTTCAGGACAATCTTGTAACCAGGATGTTTCATGAAAACATAAAAATATGTTAGATAATGTAGCAGATAATGGACATCCCATTGCCAATCCGTTAGTTTGTTTGTAGTAAATGCCATTGAATAAGAATTATGAGTCTCCCACAGCTAAACTCAGCATTTCCTTGAACAACAAACGGTCCACGACCCGAAAAAGATGGAGGGATACTATACAAGAAATCTTAACAAAATATAGAATGGGAGGACTGAAAAATTTGGAGGAGGAGGATATCTTCTGGGACAGAGTG
Source organism: Halocaridina rubra (assembly GCA_037179515.1). Classification (NCBI taxonomy): domain Eukaryota; kingdom Metazoa; phylum Arthropoda; class Malacostraca; order Decapoda; family Atyidae; genus Halocaridina; species Halocaridina rubra. The sequence goes on along the minus strand of JAXCGZ010021016.1, from coordinate 40,239 downwards.
GAATGGAGAAGATGCTCCACACTAACGGGCTAAAATGCCCACATGTGGGAGGAAAGATATATATATATATATATATATATATATATATATATATATATATATATATATATATATATATATATATATATATATATATATATATATATATATATATATATATATATATATATATATATATATATATATATATATATATATATATATATATATATATATATATATATATATATATATATATATATATATATATATATATATATATATATATATATATATATATATATATATATATATATATATATATATATATATATATATATATATATATATATATATATATATATATATATATATATATATATATATACATATACATATACATATACATATACATATACATATACATATACATATACATATACATATACATATACATATACATATACATATATATATATATATATATATATATATATATATATATATATATATATATATATATATATATATATATATATATATATATATGCATATATACACATCTATATATATATATATATATATATATATATATATATATATATATATATATATATATATATATATATATATATATATATATATCTTTGTGTGTGTGCGCGTGCGTGCGTGCGCGCGTTATTACCTAATTGTCCTTACGGGAAAGAGCCCCAAACTCGTAACTTCCCGTCTCCTAGTCGGTTCTATTTCGTACTTAGTGATGTTTATCATACTTTTCCTAAAACTATGGATTAAGTTAGCATTACCTACCTCCTCGCTTTGCGAATTCCAATTATCAGCTATATTTACTCTAAAAAAGTACTTCCATATATCCTGCAAATAAGTTTTCTTTCGAAGTTTCAAACTATCTCCTCTAGTTCTAGTGCCAGCCATATAATAATATCGATCACTATCCACTCTGTCATAACCAAGTGGGAATTTCAAAAAACCGTCACTATATCCCCCTAATTCTTCTAGTTTTGAGTGATCGTAAGTCTAATTCCATCAGCCTCTCCTCATAACTGAGACTGCATGTTTCTGAACTTTTTCCAGCATAACTACGTGCTTTTTTAGGTGTGAATTCCAAAAGGAGGCTGCATACTCAAGCTTTGACCTCAAACAGGTTACATAAATATTTTTCAACATTTCCTCTTCCATGTGCCAGAAGGCCACCCTTACATTTGATAAGAAAGCATATGCTGCCCTTCCTGTACCATCTCTCAATCTCTGTCTCGTGAGGTTCTGCTCCTGCCATTGAGTAGTCAAGCTTGGGCTGTCTTGCTCTTGTACCCATTCTCATTACCTTACATTTAAAAGTACTGAATTTTATTAGCCACTTTTCTTACCACTCATGCAGATTGTTTAGGTATTCCTGAAGTTCTCTACCATAGTTCTCATCTCTTACTTTCTTCACAATCCTTCATCATCTGCAAACATATTCATGAATGAATTTACAGGCTCTGGTAGGTCATTTACGTATACAAGAAAGTAAACTGGCCCTAAACTGAACCCTGTGGAATTCCGCTACTACCTCTTCTCCATTCAGACACTGAGTGTCTTACTCAAACCCTCTGTTCCCTTCCTTTTAAGTAAGTTCTTATCCATTCCAAGACATTTCCTCCTATTCTCGCCATTGCTTGCAACTTCTTAAGAAGTCTCCCATGTGGTTCCGTGTCAAATGTTTTCTGGACGTCTAGGAATATGCAATCTGCCCAGCCCTCTCTTTCCTGTGAGATTCGGCTTACCTCACCATAAAATTATAATAAGTTTGTTACTGCTGATTCACCTCCTCTGAACCCATTTTTTTTTTTTTTATGAATGTGACACCGGGACTGGTAAAAAAAACTGCCCTCATCAATAAAGGCCCAGACACAAGAAAATATTAAGACGAATGAAAAGAAAAAGGTTATAGACAAGGCAGAGATGAGGTAATGATACACAAAGGAAAAGGACAGACTGAAAAAACAGTCAAAGAACTGAGGACTTAGAGATATGGAGGATTAGGGCCTGAGAAGACGATAGATCCGCTTTTTGAAAAAAAGATAGGTCATAAGAATTTGGAAATACAAAAGGAGGGAGAGAGTTCCAGAGTCTGGAGGTAGATGGGAAGAAGCAGTTGCTCCACCTACCAATCCTTTAGTTTCAAATCTCCACACAGTACATGTGAGACGAGGCCACTTGCGAGTGTTACTTGGCTTCGGCAGTGGGGGAGGGATGCAACTTACCAATTCTTCAAAGCAGCGATGGAAGTTGTAGTTATAGAAAAGAAAAAGGAATGATACCTTACGCGAAGATAGAGAGAATACAGATTAGAAGTATGAGAAGGATCATTAATGAGTCTGACTGCCTTAGATTCAACCCTATCAAGTAGATAAGTATAAGAAGCAGCACCCCACATGTGTGAGCTGTATTCTAAGCAGGGACAAATAAAACTTTTATAGATTTTAAGTGGCTGTAAAGAGGAAAAGTAATAACGAAAACAAAACAGTACCCCCTATTTTTTTGGATGCAGATTTAGAAATTTGGATTATGTGATTTATCTAAGACAATTTAGAGGCTATATAGATTCCTAATATGTTGATAGAATTAATAGGGTAGATTTCGTCAGTTTAAAAGACAATAAGGCTATCAGGAGGAGAAAAAGATAAAGAAATAGCCAGAAACATTCTTTGGGAGGCTTTAAATTTAACTAAATCTTGAGAGTAGAAGAAAGAGTGATAAGAGACTGATTACGAGTAGCAGATGAAAGTTGTAAATAAATAGCAGAGGAAAGGTGAAAGGTAGAATCGTCAGCAAAGGCGTGAAGAAGAGAGGAAGATGGGGATTGTAGAAGATCATTGATGAAGAGAAGGAATAGAGTAGGTAAAAGAATAGAGCCCCGTGGAAACCACTAGTAACAGGGAGTGGGCTAGATGTTGTACCGTCAACAACTACATAAATAAATCGGTCAGAAAGAAAACTGGAAATCAGAGAACAGAGAGAAGGGGTAAAACTATAGGTAGGAAGTTTGGTCACCAGAGCTTTGTGCCAGACTCTCTCAAAAGCCTTAGAGATATCATAGGTGACGACAAAGGATTTCCCATAGTTCCTCAAAGAAGATGACCATACATGAGCAAGATATGACAGGAGGTCACCAGTGGATCTTACCTTTCAGAAGTTGTACTGGTGATCAGAGATAAGTGAGTTAGATTCAAGGCATTTCTAGAAGTGAGCATCAAGCAAAGTTTCAAAAACTTTAGCAATAGAGGAGTAATTCGTAGGAGTAGAGCGGTCACCCTTCTTAGGTATTGGTTGAACTAGAGCATGCTTCCAAGATGAAGGATAGATACTGGTTGACAGAATGAGGCAAAAAAGACGGCAAAGCACTGGAGCCAGTTCATCTGCAAACTCCTCAAGGAATCTTGCAGGGAAACCATCGGAACCAGTTGCCTTGTTCATCTTCAGTGAGCGAAGAACCTTATGATCTTCGAATGAAGAAAGGATAAGAGCAGGCATAGGTTTGAGAGGGGTAAAGATTGAGCGACAGGTGCGTTGGAATCATTTCTGGAAGAATTGGCAGAAAATTGAGAGCCAAAGAGAGTTGCTTTGTCAGTGGGAGAGTAAGCTATAGAACCATCAGAACGAATGAGAGGAGGAAAGCTTGAGTTACAGAAGTTTTTGAAGAGGGTTTTGGCTAAAGACCAGAAGCATTTGTCAGTGGGAGAGGAGTCAAGGCCATCAACTTTCCATCTTATGAAGGAAGCATTAGACCTTCGAATCTGAGCAGTACAGTGATTTCTAGCTACAATAAAAGCAAAGTGAGTTAAATCAGAAGGTGAGGCTTGATACGATCGGTGTGCTCTATTCCTGGCCTGAATAGCCATAGAAGGCACGGTCAAACAAAAGTTTAGGGGGAGAAAAAATATTTGTAGAGGAGGGGATGAACGCCTCCATTCTCGAGGTTATGATCTCGACAACTTTTAGGGCTACCTGATCAGGGTTACAGGACCGAAAGCAGTAGGCATCCCATGGGAGGTCAAAGAGTTACACAAATCTTCATGTTGGGTACGCTCAAATTGCCAAAGGCGGGTAGGAGGGAGTGGGGGAGGGGAGCAAAAATAGAAGAGATTGAGATCACGGACAAAATGTTGAAGGATTTCAAGTGAAGAGAGATGTGTTTTCTTAATAGTTTCTCCATAACTTTGCAAACTATGCTGGTCAAGGAAACTGGTCTATAGTTTAGAGCTGTATACCCCCTTCACTTTTTGAAGATAGGTACCAGATTCACTTGTTTCCAGCTTCTTGGAATCTCCCCTGATTACATCGACTTTTCAAATATGATACTTAATGCCACGGATATTGCTTTAGCGCATTCCCTAAGTACATAAGGGGATATATCATCAGAACCTGTAGCTTTATGGGCATCAAACTCCATCAGCGCTTTGAAAATCTCTGTGGCTGAAAAGATGATGTTCTCTAATACTGGCCATGAGCTCCTATCCCTGCAATCTGGGGGGGGGGTATATTCTGCTGGAAATACTGTCTAAAACTCCTCGTTCAATTTTTTGCAGATCTCTTCATCTGTCTCATTGATGCTTCCATACACTCTCTATAGCTTTAAATCCTGTTCTTTTACCTTTAGCTGTCCTCTGATAAAGCTTTGGAAAAGTTTGAGATTTTCTTTAGCCTTCCTGGTGATATCCCTTTATAGTCTCTCTGATTCTCTTCTTTTACTTAGGTAATCCTTTCTTGCTCTTTTGTAAGTCTGCCTGGCATTTATGCTTATTCTCTTCCTATACAATTTCTAGCATTTGTCTCCACTCCTTAGCTCTCTTACACTCATTATTGAACCATTTCTCTCTGGCATGAATACTTCCTACTTTGGTGGAAGGTATACAACAATATACTCTCTTTTCATATTACTCACAAAAGATGTTACAGATTTCTTGAATAGATTTGTTGTTAAATAAGGTTCTCCAGTCAATAACTGCAAAAAGCTCATTAATTTGAATGTAATGTTTTGGATAGTTCCTACTCGTGTCCTCAGTGACTGTACTTTCAGGCAGAACATCTTCGATGATATACTCCATCAACAACACTCAGTAGTCATTCTTTCCAATTGGTGTTTCATACTCAATTTTTTCTATACTCAACACATTATCTGTGAATACTAGATCAAGCAGCTATGACTCATCCCCACCCCTGGCCGTCATTGGTTCAGTATGTGTTGGTGCAGGAAATTCCCTTGTACGTAATCTAGGAATCTTCCCTTGAATGAATCCTCCCCACTTGTGGGTGTCAAGATTTATCCAGTCTATATCTCTATGATTAAAATACTACATTTTCTCTCACGTGCAATGTTAACAACTGAGTTTATGACTTCAATAGTACCTTATATGACTTTCCTCATAATCTTCTAGCCTATGTAGGTGGTTATATGCAACAGTTTTTATAATAGTCTCTGACCTAGTATTTATGTAAAAAACAAGAAATTCCTTGAACTCACTTTCTATAGCATAGTTTATTTTTTCAACCTGAAATCTTTCTCCATCAGTTCTCTCAGATCTTTCAACCCTTAATATTCTGAAGCCCTTAGGAAAAACTTTGGCACTGATTATGCCCTATTTAAACTTAGCCTCTGTAACCGCTACTACATCTGCCTTATTGTTGCAAATTCTATCCTTTATTTCTACTACCTTGTAGCTACCTCATCAGCATTTGTGTATAGCAATCTCAATGAGGCCTTATCACCTGATCGTCTATCATTATTTTCTTTATCCTCCCTTTGTCTGGAAGAAGCCTGAATCAATTTTTTTTTTCTTCTTCAATTCTTTTCTCAATATTCTAGCCTCTTGCAACAAGTTTTTATTCTTTCCATCTCATACTGTATTTTGTATATTAAAATGAATGCTGTTTTGATTTCTTAAAAGTCTTTTAGGTTTTTCTCATCTATATTTCTCTTCATGTGTTCCCCTTCTCAAAGGTTACTTTTATTGGTCTTTCTTATCCCTCCCTAGAATGGTGAATGTGTACAATATCCTCCGGGCAATATAATATCCAAGCTTAGGTGTAAAACACTAGCTTTATTTTGTTCAAGTCTCCCGTGCAATGTTGACTCATGGGATTCATTTATGCCAGAGATTACCACTGTCATCTCTCTATCAAGTGCCTGTTTAATCAGTGAATTTGCCCTTTCCATCACAACTTTTTTTTTTTACCACTGTTTCTTTATAGTCAACCATTTGCACGTTTTCCAGTGCCACTACCCTCATAGCCTCTAATACTTCCACATTTCCCTTAAATGCATCTGCAAAGGAAGTTTTCACAGCATCATGTTCCGTATTCAGCTCCTGAAATTCTTTTCTAAACTGTTTGATATTTTCCTTTATCTGGACATTCCAAGCTGCAGACTCGACTCTCTCAGAAGAGAGCAGTGAACTAACATTTAATTCAGGTTGTCATTCAACTGTTGTTGTTGTTATCTTCTTGTTTAGAAATTCAGTTTTCTGGTTTACCCTTTTTCCCTTCCAGCTTCTTTATTAATTTTGTAGTTCTTTTCTCTCTTACCCTTGTGCCTTATTTGCTTCCTCCAAAGATTTTATTACCTCTTTTATTTCTCTATCCATATTCCGAATTTTATCATCCAAGTTTATTACAAGGGTTTCAATGTCCATGACTTTTTGCTTCAGCCCTTTAAGAGCCAATCCTCCCCCAGAGATTCTCTGCCACCCCTCCCCAAAAATTGGATGGGGGGTTAGGGGGTGGAGATGGCTTCATTTTGATGTTTTGCATTTCAAAGAATAGAGAGAGAGAGAGAGAGAGAGAGAGAAAATAAAGAGAAGAGTTTCTATATAAGCTTCACACAGAATTTCTATATCTTCATATGAGTACTAATTTACTTACTTAGTTCATCTCTTTTCTAGCAACACACATATCCTACCGTAAAATTTTACTTTGGTACTTAGAGAAGAAAAAAATACAAACCAAAAGCCCACATGAAGGAAAACTCGAATATTCAAACGAGAAAGCACCCACCTGTTTCTGCTATATTTTCTTCTTAACCGCTAAACTGGTCATTTCAAAAGAGAAAATATTAATAAATTTTTAACCAAGTTATGTTATCACAGGATCAGACTTTAAATCTAACTCAATTTAAATATTAAAAAAAAATACCAAAAGAGAACAGAGCAAAAAGAAAAAACAAGACAACTGTGCTACTTAGTAACTTAACTCAGCACTGTTGACAGGTATATTTTTCGTATTTATTTATTTTATTTATATATTCATTTATTTCGCATAACAAATTTACTATCAAGTTAATCTATATGGGAAGGATATTGACTTTAACAAGATATGGAATCACAGAATCAGGTAACAAGTATGTAAGAGCTTTCTCCAATTTACACAAAAAATTTGGGTATGTGATGGTTTTGCCTCTAGGAACTCTTCTAAACTTCCTTCAAGATGTCATGACAGCTTCTTCCCTTGCCCTTCTCAAAAGTATTCTCAGATTTTCCTTTTAATTTTTAGGACAGTCTCACTTACCACAGATATATTTTTTTTACTCACAATAATCTGTGTGTGTGTGTGTTGGTGTATATATATATATATATATATATATATATATATATATATATATATATATATATATATATATATATATATATATATATATATATATATATATATATATATATATGGTAAGGAAGCCCATTAGCGAAACAAAACACAGAAATAATTGTGCTATATTTCAGTTTTCTTTCTGACCGTTTTATATCTGTACTTGTTCATGGTGCAATATCTAGCCCAATCCCTGTTACAAGTGGTGCTCCACAGGGCTTTGGTCTTTCACCTACTTTGCTCCTTCTCTTCATCAATGATCTTCTACAATCCCCATCTTCCTCTCTTCTTCACGCCTTTGCCGACGATTCTAACCTTGACTTTTCCTCTGCCTATTCTTCTCAACCTTCATCTGCTACTCGTAATCAGTCTCGTATCACTCTATCCTCTACTCTAAACTCCGATTTGCAAAGGGTATCTAAGTGGCGCACCCAAACTTTAGTTAAATTCAATGCCTCCAAGATATAGTTTCTGGCTATCACTTTATCTTCTTCTCCTCCTGATAGCCCTATTGTCTTTGAATCTGACGGAATTTACCCTCTTAATTCTAGTTACATTTTAGGAATCCATATAGCCTCTACCTTTTCCTGGAGGAATCGCATAATCCAAATTTCTAAATCTTCATTCAAAAAATTGGGGGTTCTGTTTCATTTTCGTCTACTTTTCCTCTTTACAGTTACTTAAAATCTATAAAGGTCTTGTCCGTCCATGCTTAGAATACTGGTCACACATCTGGGGTGCTTCTTCTTATACTTATCTCCTTTATAAGGTTAGATCTAAGCCAGTCAGACTCATTAATGATCCTTCTCTTACTGCTAATCTGGATTCTCTCTCTCTTAATCATAAGGTATTATCTCTTTCTCTTTTCTTTCGCTACAACTTCCATTGCTGCTCTGATGAGTTGGCGTGTTGCAAACCTCACCCACTGCCAAGGCCACATGACACTTGCAAGCAGCCTCGTCTCACAGGTACTGTTTGGAGATTTGTAGCTCGCAGACTGGTTAGTGCAGTGACTGCTTCTTCCCATCTACCTTTAGACTCTGGAACTCTCTTCCTCCTACTGTCTTTCCAAATTCTTATGACCTATCTTCCTTTGAAGAGAGGATATATCGTCATCTCAGGGCCTAAATTTCCATATCTCTATGTCCTTAGTACTTTGACTATTTTTTCAGTCTGTCCTTTACCTTTGTGTATCATTACCTCATCTCTGCCTTGTCCATAACCATTTTCTTTTCCTTTGTCTTAATTTTTTCTCGTGCCCGGGCCTTTATTGATTAGGAATTTTTTTTTTTTTTTGCCTGTGCTCTTGTTACCCTCATAAAAAAAGGCTGTCACTCAATTGCTTGTTATCTTTTTGTATAGAAAGCCTGACCTCTTGTTCATTCCTTTACCCTTCCAGCTGTTTTATTCGCTTTCTTTAGTTCTTGTCTCTCTTCCCCTTGTGCTTTGTTACTCTGCTTTAAATATCTTACAAGCTCTCTTGGTGTTTCATTTTATTTTAACTTCCATTCAAAGCCTCCCTTCATTTCTCTATCCATATTCTGAATTTTATCCTCCTAGGTTTGATACATGGGTCAAAAGTTCCCTGCCTTTTTGTTTCAAATTGTTAGGTAATTAGATGAAGCTGATGCTGGCATCTCTTCTAATGTTTTCCTTCTGGACTGCGTCTTTTCTTCTCTCCAACATTTCTCAAAAAAATTATTTTAAATTCTTAGGACTGCCCCCCCTTACAAAGCGAAATTTTTTTAAGTCACTAAAATATGCAATGTGTATGTGCCTGCATGCATGTGTGTAATTAGCTAATTGTGCTTACGGGAAATAGCCAAAATGTCGTAGCTTCTCGTTTCCTAATCGGTTCCATTTTGTACTTAGTGATACTGATCATACTTGTCCTTAAAGCTATGGATTGAGTTAGCATTAACTACCTCCTCGCTTAGCGAATTCCAATTTCCAACTACTCTTACACTAAAAAAGTACTTCCTTACATCCTGCAAAGAAGTTTTCTTATGAAGCTTCAAACTATGACCTCTAGTTCTACTGCCAGCCATATGAAAATGTTGATCCATATCCACTCTGTCATAACCATGAAGAATTTTAAAAACTGTCACCATATCCCTCCTCAATCTTCTAGCTTCGAGTGATGGTAAGTCTAACTCCATCAGCCTCTCATCATAACTGAGATTGCGTATATCGAGCACCAGTTCCTTGGCATGTCATTAAACTTTTTCCAGCTTAACTATGTGTTTTTTCAAGTGTGGATTCCAAAAGGGGGCTGCATATTCAAGTATTGGCCTCACATAGGTTACATAAATATTTCTGAACATTTCCTTGTCCACGTGCCTGAAGGCTACCCTTACATTTGCTAAGAAAGCATATGCTACCCTTACTATGCCATTTATATGCATTTTTGGAGACAAATCTGCCAGTATGTTTACTCCTAGATCTCTATCGTTCTCTGTCTCTTGATGTTCTATTCCTGTCACCGAGTAGTCAAGCTTGGGCCTTCTTACACTTGTACCCATTCTCATTACCTTACAGTTTGAAGTACTGAATTTCATTAGCCACTTTTCTAACCACTCATGCAGACTATATAGATCTTCCTGAAGTTCTCTACCATGGTTCTCGTTTCTTACTTTCTTCACAATCTTTGCATCATCTGAAATCATGAATGAATTTACAAACTCTGGTAGGTCATTTACAAATACAAGGAGCAAATGTGGTCCTAAAACTAAACCCTGTGGAAATCCACTACTAACTCTTCTCTATTCAGACGCTGAGTGCCTTACTCTAATCCTCTGTTCCCTTCCTTCTAAATGTGTGCGTGTGTGTTTGTGTGTGTGTGTGTGTGTGTGTGTGTGTGTGTGTGTGTGTGTGTGCGTGTGTGTGCGCACGCGTGTGTGTAAGTAGTACAACTTACGTCAAGTTAATGTGAAGATTTGGTTCCTTGAGCGTGAAGGCATCAATCGTCGTCTTCCAGGTGTTCCCTGTGGCATCAATTGCTTTCCAAGTGTCGATATCACTCTGAAAATGAATGAAGAAGTAGAACACGAATGTATATAGCTGTTTCTGTCAGCATGGTCATACTCGGTATGCTCCACCAGAACTTGCTAAAGTGAGTATATCCTTCGAAGCTCTGAAGAATAGATCGCCCATAATAAGCCCATCCCAAGTTCAATCCAGAAAAATGGTTTCTAGCAACATTATACTTCACAATATTTTTGAAACAAGTAAGAAAAGAGAGTACTGTCCTCATTTGCTAGCTAGCTAGCAAGCTCCCAATCATTCACTAAGCTATGTGATTCACTTTTCAGAAATAAAATACGTTAACACTTTACCTATACCCAGAATACTCTATGTTCCATTCCCTATGATTATTCCTGCAGAACCTTTTCACTCATCCTTTTTTTTTTTTTTTTTCATTGGGGCAGAATAGTTGCGTCTCCAGTCTGCTGGTTTCCCATACACCTCAGCATGCTAAGTAAAAACATCTTTCGCTGATCAACGGAACAGTATCTTCTAAAGTCGTTATAAAGCATCGTTTTAAGCTCAGTATTTTTAGGGAGAATTAGAATGAAAAGTTAGTGGCGTCCTTCCTTCACCTCATCAGACTTTCTAAGTACAACCTTCTGGATGTTAGTGGAGCAGTTTCTTCCTCACACCAAAATACGTCCCGGAATGCTTTCCATAGCATCATTGCTCTTAAACCTCTTAGAGATGATAAAAGAGATAATAGCTTCCCCTCATTTGTAGTTTTTTTAACTCAGCAGACGGAGTGAGCACACCCTTCGTAACTCACACGGTTATAATGCAAGTCATCTTGAAGTTTGAGAATATCTCTGCCATCATCACATGGGGCATTAAAAGGAGAATTCACCAGTGTACAACACAGTAGTAACCATTGTCAACTCAGCTGGCAAAACAATTACAATATTAATGCGTAAAGTTTAATGATGAAGCATTCTTTAAGGGATCAGGATTCGATAAATGAAATGATGTCACTCCTGCAACTTTCATGGGACAAAAAAAAAAGTCCTTTTTAATGAATTTCATGACTAAAGTAGACTAAAGAGGGCTCGCCTTTATCAATACAGTGCTATAATTTCTGTCTTATTGTATCTGCACCAACAGTAAAAAATAAGATTTATCTCTCTCTCTCTCTCTCTCTCTCTCTCTCTCTCTTTCTATATATATATATATATATATATATATATATATATATATATATATATATATATATATATATATATATATATATATATATATATATATATATATATATATATATAAATATATATATATATATATATAATATATATATATATATATATATATATATATATATATATATATATATATATATATATATATATATATATATATATATATATATATATATATATATATATATATATATATATATATATATATATATATATATATATATATATATATATATATATATATATATATATATATATATATATATGTATATATATATATATATATATATATATATATATATATATATATATATATATATATATATATATATATATATATATATATATATATATATATATATATATATATATATATATATATATATATATATATATATATATATATATATATATATATATATATATATATATATATATATATATATATATATATATATATATATATATATATATATATATATATATATATATATATATATATATATATATATATATATATATATATATATATATATATATATATATATATATATATATATATATATATATATATATATATATATATATATATATATATATATATATATATATATATATATATATATATATATATATATATATATATATATATATATATATATATATATATATATATATATATATATATATATATATATATATATATATATATATATATATATATATATATATATATATATATATATATATATATATATATATATATATATATATATATATATATATATATATATATATATATATATATATATATATATATATATATATATATATATATATATATATATATATATATATATATATATATATCTATCTATCTATATATATATATATATATATATATATATATATATATATATATATATATATATATATATATATATATATATATATATATATATATATATATTTATGTGTGTGATTACCTACTTGTGATTACCTAATTGTGTTTACGGGAAAGAGCCCAAAGCTCGTATCTTCCCGTATCCTGATCGGTTCCATTTTAGACTTAGTCATGCTTATCATACCTGTCCTTAAAACTATGGATTGAGATAGCATTAACTACCTCCTCGCTTAGCCAATTCCAATTATCAACTACTCTTACACTGAAAAAGTATTTCCTTACATCCTGCAAAGAAGTTTTCTTACGAAGCTTCAAACTATGACCTCTAGTTCTAGAGCCAGCCATATCAAAATATCGATCCCTATCCACTCTATCATAACCATGAAGGAATTTAAAGACTGTCACCATATCCCCCCTCACTCTTCTAGCTTCGAGTGATGGTAAGTCTAATTCCCTCAGCCTCTCATCATAACTGAGATTGCGTATTTCTGGTACCAGTTTCGTGGCATGTCTTTGAACTTTTTCAAGCTTAGCTATGTGCTTTTTCAAGTGCGGATTCCAAAAGGGGGCTGCATATTCGAGTTTTGGCCTCACATAGGTTACATAAATATGTCTGAACATTTCCTTGTCCATGTGCCTGAAGGCTACCCTTACATTTGATAAGAATGCATATGCTGCCCTTACTATGCCATTTATATGTATTTCTGGAGACAAATATGCCAGTATGTTTACTCCTAGATCTCTCTCATTTTCTGTCTCTTGAAGTTGTACTCCAGCCACCGAGTAGTCAAGCTTGGGCCTTCTTGCACTTGTACCCATTCTCATTACCTTACATTTTGAAGTATTGAATTTCATTAGCCACTTTTCTGACCACTCATGCAGAATATTTAGATCCTCGTGAAGTTCTCTACCATTGTTCTCGTTTTTTACTTTCTTCACAATCTTTGCATCATCTGCAAACATATTCATGAATGAATTTACAGACTCTGGTAGGTCATTTACATATACAAGGAACAAAAGTGGCCCTAAAACTGAACCCTGTGGAACTCCACTACTAACTCTTCTCCATTCAGACACTGAGTGTCTTACTCTAACCCTCTTTTCCCTTCCTTCTAAGTAAGTTTTTATCCATTCCAAAGCATTTCCACCTATTCTAGCCATTGATTGCAGCTTCCTAATAAGTCTCCCATGTGGAACAGTGTCAAACGCTTTCTGGATGTCTAGGAATATGCAATCTGCCCAGCCCTATCTTTCCTGTAAGATTTGGCTTTCCTCATCATAAAATTCTAATAAGTTTGTTACTGTTGATTTACCTTCTCTGAAGCCATGTTGCCTCACTGACAAAAAGTTGAAGGATTCCAAGTGAAGAGAGATATGTTTCCTTAGTAGTTTCTCCATAACTTTGCAAACTATGCTGGTCAAAGAAACTGGTCTATAGTTCAGAGCCATATCCCTCCTTCCCTTTTTGAAGATAGGTATCACATTTGCTTGTTTCCAGCATCTTGGAATCTCCCCCGACTCCAGTGACTCCTTAAATATGATACTTAGTGCCACTGATATTGTGTTTGCGCATTTTTTAAGCACATGAGGGGATATGTCATCAGGACCTGTAGCTTTATGAACATCTAAATCCATCAGCGCTTTGCATACCTCTGTGGCTGTAAGGTTGATGTTCTCTAATACCGGCCCTTGAGCTTCAATCACCGCAATCTGAGGGGGTGGGGTATTTTCTACTGTAAATACTGACTGAAACTCCTTGTTCAATTCTTTGCAGATCTCTTCATCCGTCTCAGTGATGCTTCCATCCGCTCTCTTTAGCCTTAAAACCTGTTCTTTTACCTTCAGTTTTCCTCTGATAAAGCTGTGGAAAAGCTTGGGATTTTCTTTAGCCTTCCTGGTGATGTCCCTCTCATAGTCTCTCTCTGCCTCTCTCCTTTTACTTAGGTAGTCATTTCTTGCTCTTTTGTAGGTTTGCCAGGCATTTATGTTTTTTCTCCTCCTATACCTTTTCCAGCATTTGTCTCTCCACTCCTTAGCTCTTTTACACCCATTATGGAATCATTTCTCTCTGGCATGAATTACACCTACTTTGGTGAAAGGTATGCAGCAATCTACTATCTTCCCATATTTCTTACAAAAGATGTTATACATTTCTTGTACAGATTTGTTGTAAAATAAGGTTCTCCAGTCAATAACTGCAAAAAGCTCATTCATTTTGATGTAATCTCCTTTCGGATAGTTCCTCCTCATGTCCTCAGTGCCTCTACACTCAGGAAGAATATCTTCAATGATATACTCCATCAACAACACACAGTGGTCACTCTTTCCAATTGGTGGTTCATACTCAATATTTTCAATATCCAACACATTATATGTGAATACTAGATCAAGTAGTGATGGCTCATCCCCACCCCTGGCCCTTGTTGGTTCCATTACATGTTGGTGTAGGAAATTCCCTTGTACGCAATCTAGGAATCTTGCCCCGAATGAGTCCTCACCACTGTGTGGGTCAAGAATTATCCAATCTATCTCTTTATGATTAAAGTCTCCCATAATCAAAATCCTACATTTTTTTTCCCGTGCCATGTTAACAACTGAGTTTATGACTTCAATAGTACCTATATGACTTTCCTCATAAACTTCAAGCCTATTTTGGTTCCTTGGTGGGTTGTATACAACAGTTATTATAATGCTCTCTGACCCAGTATTTATGCGAGCAACAAGAAATTCCTTGAACTCACTTTCTATAGCCAAGTTTATTTCTTCAACTTGAATCCTTTCACTTATGAGCAGTGCTATCCCTCCACCAGTCCTCTCAGATCTTTCAACCCTTAGTATTCTGAAGCCCTTAGGAAAAACTGTGACACTGTTTATGTCCTCACTCAACTTAGTCTCTGTAATTGCTACTATATCTGCCTTACTGTTGTGAATCCTATCTTTTAATTCTACTGCCTTACCAGCTAATCCATCAGCATTTGTGTGATTACCTAATTGTGATTACCTAATTGTGTTTACGGGAAAGAGCCCAAAGCTCGTATCTTCCCGTCTCCTGATCGGTTCCATTTTTAGACTTAGTGATACTTATCGTACCTGTCCTTAAAACTATGGATTGAGATAGCATTAACTACCTCCTCGCTTAGCGAATTCCAATTATCAACTACTCTTACACTGAAAAAGTATTTCCTTACATCCTGCAAACAAGATTTCTTACAAAGCTTCAAACTATGACCTTTAGTTCTAGAGCCAGCCATATAGAAATATCGATCCCTATCCACTCTATCATAACCATGAAGGAATTTAAAGACTGTCACCATATCCCCCCTTACTCTTCTAGCTTCGAGTGATGGCAAGTCTAATTCCCTCAGCATCTCATCATAACCGAGATTGCATATTTCTGGCACCAGTTTCGTGGCATGTCTTTGAACTTTTTCAAGCTTAGCTATGTGCTTTTTCAAGTGCGGATTCCAAAAGGGGGCTGCATATTCGAGTTTTGGCCTCACATAGGTTACATAAATATTTCTGAACATTTCCTTGTCCATGTGCCTGAAGGCTACCCTTACATTTGATAAGAATGCATATGCTGACCTTACTATGCCATATATATATATATATATATATATATATATATATATATATATATATATATATATATATATATATATATATATATATATATATATATATATATATATATATATATATATATATATATATATATATATATATATATATATATATATATATATATATATATATATATATATATATATATATATATATATATATATATATATATATATATATATATATATATATATATATATACATATATATATATATATATATATATATATATATATATATATATATATATATATATATATATATATGTATGTGTGTGTGTGTGATTACCTAATTGCCTAATTGTGATTACCTAGTTGTGTTTACGGGAAAGAGCCCAAAGCTCGTATCTTCCCGTCTCCTGATCGGTTCCATTTTAGACTTAGTGATACTTATCGTACCTGTCCTTAAAACTATGGATTGAGATAGCATTAACTACCTCCTCGCTTAGCCAATTCCAATTATCAACTACTCTTACACTGAAAAAGTATTTCCTTACATCCTGCAAAGAACTTTTCTTACGAAGCTTCAAACTATGACCTCTAGTTCTAGAGCCAGCCATATCGAAATATCGATCCCTATCCACTCTATCATAACCATGAAGGAATTTAAAGACTGTCACCATATCCCCCCTTACTCTTCTAGCTTCGAGTGATGGCAAGTCTAATTCCCTCAGCCTCTCATCATAACCGAGATTGCGTATTTCCGGCACCAGTTTCGTGGCATGTCTTTGAACTTTTTCAAGCTTAGCTATGTGCTTTTTCAAGTGCGGATTCCAAAAGGGGGCTGCATATTCGAGTTTTGGCCTCACATAGGTTACATAAATATTTCTGAACATTTCCTTGTCCATGTGCCTGAAGGCTACCCTTACATTTGATAAGAATGCATATGCTGCCCTTACTACGCCATTTATATGTATTTCTGGAGACAAATCTGCCAGTATGTTTACTCCTAGATCTCTCTCATTTTCTGTCTCATGAAGTTGTACTCCAGCCACCGAGTAGTCAAGCTTGGGCCTTCTTGCACTTGTACCCATTCTCATTACCTTACATTTTGAGGTATTGAATTTCATTAGCCACTTTTCTGACCACTCATGCAGATTATTTAGATCCTCATGAAGTTCTCTACCATTGTTCTCGTTTTTTACTTTCTTCACAATCTTTGCATCATCTGCAAACATATTCATGAATGAATTTACAGACTCTGGTAGGTCATTTACATATACAAGGAACAAAAGTGGCCCTAAAACTGAACCCTGTGGAACTCCACTACTAACTCTTCTCCATTCAGACACTGATTGTCTTACTCTAACCCTCTGTTCCCTTCCTTCTAAGTAAGTTTTTATCCATTCCAAGACATTTCCACCTATTCTAGCCATTGATTGCAGCTTCCTAATAAGTCTCCCATGTGGAACAGTGTCAAACGCTTTCTGGAAGTCTAGGAATATGCAATCTGCCCAGCCCTCTCTTTCCTGTTAGATTTGGCTTACCTCATCATAAAATTCTAATAAGTTTGTTACTGTTGATCTTCCTTCTCTGAAGCCATGTTGCCTCACTGACAAAAAGTTGAAGGATTCCAAGTGAAGAGAGATATGTTTCCTTAGTAGTTTCTCCATAACTTTGCAAACTATGCTGGTCAAGGAAACTGGTCTATAGTTCAGAGCCGTATCCCTCCTTCCCTTTTTGAAGATAGGTATCACATTTGCTTGTTTCCAGCATCTTGGAATCTCCCCCGACTCCAGTGACTCCTTAAATATGATACTTAGTGCCACTGATATTGTGTTTGCGCATTTTTTAAGCACATGAGGGGATATGTCATCAGGACCTGTAGCTTTATGAACATCTAAATCCATCAGCGCTTTGCATACCTCTGTGGCTGTAAGGTTGATGTTCTCTAATACCGGCCCTTGAGCTTCTATCACTGCAATCTGAGGGGGTGGGGTATTTTCTACTGTAAATACTGACTGAAACTCCTTGTTCAATTCTTTGCAGATCTCTTCGTCCGTCTCAGTGATGCTTCCATCCGCTCTCTTTAGCCTTAAAACCTGTTCTTTTACCTTCAGTTTTCCTCTGATAAAGCTGTGGAAAAGCTTGGGATTTTCTTTAGCCTTCCTGGTGATGTCCCTCTCATAATCTCTCTCTGCCTCTCTCCTTTTACTTAGGTATTCATTTCTTGCTCTTTTGTAGGTTTGCCAGGCATTTATGTTTTTTCTCCTCCTATACCTTTTCCAGCATTTGTCTCTCCACTCCTTAGCTCTTTTACACCCATTATCGAACCATTTCTCTCTGGCATGAATTACACCTACTTTGGTGACAGGTATGCAGCAATCTACTATCTTCCCATATTTCTTACAAAAGATGTCATACATTTCTTGTACAGATTTGTTGTAAAATAAGGTTCTCCAGTCAATAACTGCAAAAAGCTCATTCATTTTGATGTAATCTCCTTTCAGATAGTTCCTCCTCATGTCCTCAGTGCCTCTACTCTCAGGAAGAATGTCTTCAATGATATACTCCATCAACAACACACAGTGGCCACTCTTTCCAATTGGTGGTTCATACTCAATATTTTCAATATCCAACACATTATCTGTGAACACTAGATCAAGTAGTGATGGCTCATCCCCACCCCTGGCTCTTGTTGGTTCCATTACATGTTGGTGTAGGAAATTCCCTTGTACGCAATCTAGGAATCTTGCCCCAAATGAGTCCTCACCACTGTGTGGGTCAAGATTTATCCAATCTATCTCTTTATGATTAAAGTCTCCCATAATCAAAATCCTACATTTTTTCTCCCGTGCCATGTTAACAACTGAGTTTATGACTTCAATAGTACCTATATGACTTTCCTCATAAATTTCAAGCCTATTTTGGTTCCTTGGTGGGTTGTATACAACAGTTATTATAGTGCTCTCTGACCCAGTATTTATGCGAGCAACAAGAAATTCCCTGAACTCACTTTCTATAGCCAAGTTTATTTCTTCAACTTGAATCCTCTCACTTATGAGCAGTGCTATCCCTCCACCAGTCCTCTCAGATCTTTCAACCCTTAGTATTCTGAAGCCCTTAGGAAAAACTGTGACACTGTTTATGTCCTCGCTCAACTTAGTCTCTGTAATTGCTACTATATCTGCCTTACTGTTGTGAATCCTATCTTTTAATTCTACTGCCTTACCAGCTAATCCATCAGCATTTGTGTATAACAATCTTATTGAGGCCCCATCCCCTGATCTTCTGTCATTATCTTCTTTATCTCCCCTTTGTCTGGAAGTATTCTGTAACGAAAATTTTTCTTCTCTTCTTCATTTCTTTCATCATTTAACCTTCTTGCCTCTTGCAACAAGTTTTTGATCTTTCCCATCTCTTCCTGTGTTCTGTATCGTCTAATGAACACTTCTTTGCATTCTTGAAGGTCTTTTAGACTTTTTTTTCTCAACAATATTTCCCTACATGTTTCCCCTCTCTCAAAGGTTACTTTTGTTGGTCTTGGCTTTCCTTCCCTCGAATATTTACCTAGTTGGTGTATGTTTACAATATCCTCAGGACCACATACTACTCCAAGCTTTCTTATCAGGTCTACAACGCTAGCTTTATTTTCTTCAAGTCTCCCCTGCCATGTTGGCTCCCGGGATTCACTTATGCCTGAGATTACCACTGTCTTCTCCTTATCAAGTGCCTGTCTGATGAGTGGGTTTGCCCTTTCCATCACAACGTCTTTCATTTTTTCGATTACTGTCTCTTTATAGTCAACTGTTTGTATGTTTTCCAGTGCCACCACCTTTACAGCCTCTTTTACTGCCACATTCCCCTTTAGTGCATCAGCAAAGGACGTTTTCATGGCATCATTTTCCATATTCAGCTCCTGGAACTCTTTTCTGAACTGTTCAATGTTTTCCTTAATCTGAACATTCCAAGCAGCAATCTCGTCTCTCTCAGAAGAGAGCAGTGAACTAACATCTAATTCCTTTAGGTTGTCATTCAGCTGTTTGTTTTTATCTTCTTGTTTAGAAATTCTAGATTCTAGTTGACTCTTTTCCCCTTCCAGCTTCTTTATTCTTTTTTCTAGTTCCTTTCTCTCCTGTGTGTGTGTGTGTGTGTGTGTGTGTGTGTGTGTGTGTGTGGTGTGTGTGTGTGTGTGTGTGTGAGTGTGGTGGGATGTATATATATATATATATATATATATATATATATATATATATATATATATATATATATATATATATATATATATATATGTGTGTGTGTGATTACCTAATTGTGATTACCTAATTGTGTTTACGGGAAAGAGCCCAAAGCTCGTATCTTCCCGTCTCCTCATCGG
The DNA here is from genome assembly GCA_037179515.1 of Halocaridina rubra. Classification (NCBI taxonomy): domain Eukaryota; kingdom Metazoa; phylum Arthropoda; class Malacostraca; order Decapoda; family Atyidae; genus Halocaridina; species Halocaridina rubra. The sequence goes on along the minus strand of JAXCGZ010021016.1, from coordinate 19,557 downwards.
TTCCATTTTAGACTTAGTCATACTTATCATACCTGTCCTTAAAACTATGGATTGAGATAGCATTAACTACCTCCTCGCTTAGCCAATTCCAATTATCAACTACTCTTACACTGAAAAAGTTTTTCCTTACATCCTGCAAAGAACTTTTCTTACGAAGCTTCAAACTATGACCTCTAGTTCTAGAGCCAGCCATATCAAAATATCGATCCCTATCCACTCTATCATAACCATGAAGGAATTTAAAGACTGCCACCATATCCCCCCTCACTCTTCTAGCTTCGAGTGATGGTAAGTCTAATTCCCTCAGCCTCTCATCATAACTGAGATTGCGTATTTCTGGCACCAGTTTCGTGGCATGTCTTTGAACTTTTTCAAGCTTAGCTATGTGCTTTTTCAAGTGCAGATTCCAAAAGGGGGCTGCATATTCGAGTTTTGGCCTCACATAGGTTACATAAATATTTCTGAACATTTCCTTGTCCTTGTGCCTGAAGGCTACCCTTACATTTGATAAGAATCCATATGCTGCCCTTACTATGCCATTTATATGTATTTCTGGAGACAAATCTGCTAGCATGTTTACTCCTAGATCTCTCTCATTTTCTGTCTCTTGAAGTTGTACTCCAGCCACCGAGTAGTCAAGCTTGGGCCTTCTTGCACTTGTACCCATTCTCATTACCTTACATTTTGAAGTATTGAATTTCATTAGCCACTTTTCTGACCACTCATGCAGATTATTTAGATCCTCCTGAAGTTCTCTACCATTGTTCTCGTTTTTTACTTTCTTCACAATCTTTGCATCATCTGCAAACATATTCATGAATGAATTTACAAACTCTGGTAGGTCATTTACATATACAAGGAACAAAAGTGGCCCTAAAACTGAACCCTGTGGAACTCCACTACTAACTCTTCTCCATTCAGACACTGAGTGTCTTACTCTAACCCTCTGTTCCCTTCCTTCTAAGTAAGTTTTTATCCATTCCAAAACATTTCCACCTATTCTAGCCATTGATTGCAGCTTCCTAATAAGTCTCCCAAGTGGAACAGTGTCAAACGCTTTCTGGACGTCTAGGAATATGCAATCTGCCCAGCCCAATCTTTCCTGTAAGATGTCCTCAGTGCCTCTACTCTCAGGAAGAATATCTTCAATGATATACTCCATCAACAACACACAGTGGTCACTCTTTCCAATTGGTGGTTCATACTCAATTTTTTCAATATCCAACACATTATCTGTGAACACTAGATCAAGTAGTGATGGCTCATCCCCACCCCTGGCCCTTGTTGGTTCCATTACATGTTGGTGTAGAAAATTCCCTTGTACGCAATCTAGGAATCTTGCCCCGAATGAGTCCTCACCACTGTGTGGGTCAAGATTTATCCAATCTATCTCTTTATGATTAAAGTCTCCCATACTCAAAATCCTACATTTTTTTTCCCGTGCCATGTTAACAACTGAGTTTATGACTTCAATAGTACCTATATGACTTTCCTCATAAACTTCAAGCCTATTTTGGTTCCTTGGTGGGTTGTATACAACAGTTATTTTAATGCTCTCTGACCCAGTATTTATGCGAGCAACAAGAAATTCCTTGAACTCACTTTCTATAGCCAAGTTTATTTCTTCAACTTGAATCCTTTCACTTATGAGCAGTGCTATCCCTCCACCAGTCCTCTCAGATCTTTCAACCTTTAGTATTCTGAAGCCCTTAGGAAAAACTGTGACACTGTTTATGTCCTCACTCAACTTAGTCTCTGTAATTGCTACTATATCTGCCTTACTGTTGTGAATCCTATCTTTTAATTCTACTGCCTTACCAGCTAATCCATCAGCATTTGTGTATAACAATCTTAATGAGGTCCCATCCCCTGATCTTCTGTCATTATCTTCTTTATCTCCCCTTTGTCTGGAAGAACTCTGTAACAAAAATTTTTCTTCTGTTCTTCATTTCTTTCATCATTTAACCTTCTTGCCTCTTGCAACAAGTTTTTGTGTGTGTGTGTGTGTGTGTGATTACCTAATTGTGATTACCTAATTGTGTGTGTGTGTGTGTGTGTGTGTGTGTGTGTGTGTGTGTGTGTGTGTGTGTCTGTGTGCCTGTTTGTATCTATCTATCTATCTATCTATCTATCTATCTATATATATATATATATATATATATATATATATATATATATATATATATATATATATATATATATATATATATATATATATATATGGAAGGAAAAGCCCATTAAATAAAACAACGAAAATATATATAAATAAAGTACATATTAATTTCGTGACCTAAGCTGGTCACCTTCTCAAAGTACAATTGCAAGAGATACAACTAGCTAGTTGTATCTCTTGCCATTGTACTTTGAGAAGGTGACCAGCTTAGGTCACGAAATTAATAAGTACTTTATTTATATATATTTTCGTTGTTTTATTTAATGGGCTTTTCCTTCCACTTTAGACTGTATGTTAACAGTTCAGTGTTATTAATATGTATATATATATATATATATATATATATATATATATATATATATATATATATATATATATATATATATATATATATATATATAGATATGAATAATTTTTTACCCCGACCGGGACTCGAGCCTAGGACTTATAATTACTAAGTCAAGGCGCTACCAACTACACACCACAGAAGGTATAAAAGGAATCCAACCTTATAGCTTATATCTGCTATACTTAGGGATGAACGCATTCTATCTGAATGCCACTATGTTTATATTACAGATTCCCCAACCTCACTCGTGGCTTCATTTTAGCATTTAATTCAATTCCCAATCTCATTCGGGTCATACAATAACCAAGCAAGCACATTACATATGTGAAAACATGAATAATTTTTACCCCGACCGGGACTCGAACCTAGGACTTATAATTACTAAGTCAAGGCGCTACCAACTACACACCACAGAAGGTATAAAAGGAATCCAACCTTATAGCTTATATCTGCTATACTTAGGGATGAATGCATTCTATCTGAATGCCACTATGTTCATATTACAGATTCCCTAACCTCACTCGTGGCTTCATTTTAGCATTTAATTCAATTCCCAATCTCATTCGGGCCATACAATAACCAAGCAAGCCCATTACATATGTGAAAACATGAATAATATTTTACCCCGACCGGGACTCGAACCTAGGACTTATAATTACTAAGTCAAGGCGCTACCAACTACACACCACAGAAGGTATAAAAGGAATCCAACCTTATAGCTTATATCTGCTATACTTAGGGATGAACGCATTCTATCTGAATGCCACTATGTTCATATTACAGATTCCCCAACCTCACTCGTCCTAGGTTCGAGTCCCGGTCGGGGAAAAAAATTATTCATGTTTTCACATATGTAATGTGCTTGCTTGGTTATTGTACGACCCAAATGAGATTGGGAATTGAATTAAATGCTAAAATGAAGCCACGAGTGAGGTTGGGGAATCTGTAATATGAACATAGTGGCATTCAGATAGAATGCGTTCATCCCTAAGTATAGCAGATATAAGCTATAAGGTTGGATTCCTTTTATACCTTCTGTGGTGTGTAGTTGGTAGCGCCTTGACTTAGTAATTATAAGTCCTAGGTTCGAGTCCCGGTCGGGGTAAAAAATTATTCATGTTTTCACATATGTAATGTGCTTGCTTGGTTATATATATATATATATATATATATATATATATATATATATATATATATATATATATATATATATATATATATATATATAGATAGATAGATAGATAGATAGATAGATAGATAGATAGATAGATAGATAGATAGATAGATAGATAGATAGATGCAAATACTCCCACACATATACACATGTGTACACACACAAAAACACACACAAACACATAGCTCTAAGGAGCCTGAAACAAAGAGTCAGGGACCTTGAGACCCTTGTTGCAAACCTAGATAATAACATTCAGAACATGGATACTGAAATGAGAGAGAATGAAATGCTTAGAAGGTATCTAACAAGGCACAATAAGAAGAGAAAAAGAACTAGAAAAACTGATAAAAAAGCCGGAAGGGGAAAAGAATTAACTATAAATCAGAATTCTTAAACAAGAAAATGACAACCAACAGTTGAGTGACAGCCTGAATGGGTTGGTTTACTGGTCTCTTCTGAGAGAGATAAGATTGCAGATAAGAAAAGTTTAAGAGCTAAACACTGAACATGAAAGCATTACAAGATCCTTTGCAGATGCAGTAAAGCAAAATGTGGCTGTAAAAGAGGCATTTAGGGAGGAGGCACTGGAAAGTGTAAATATGGTTGACGACTAGTAAACAATTATAGAAAAAATTAAAGATGTTGTGATTGAAAGAGTTAATCCACTTATCAAACCGGCACTTCATAAAAGAGAAATCAGAGGTAAGCTCAGGCATAAATGAATTCCAGGAGTTAACATGGCATGGGAGACTTGAACATAATAAAGTAAGGCTTTTAAAGCAAATATCGAAACTTGGAGTAGTATGTGGTCAGAAAAATATTGTAAGCATTCACCAAATTGGTAAATTCTATCGGGAGGGAAAGGCAAGAAAAATGAGAGTAACCTTTGAGAGAGGGGACACATGTAGAGAAGTATTGATGAGTACCAAAAATACAAAAGACCTTCAAGAATTCAGAGAAATGTTCATTAGACATTTAGAACACAGGAAGAGATAGAAAGGATCAAAAGCTTGTTGCAAGAAGCTAGAAGGTTATATGAGGAATGAAATGGAGAAGAAAAGTAAAATTTTAGGTTAAGAGTTCTTCAAGCCAAAGGAGATAATGCTCAAAGATTAGGGGATGCAGCCTCATTAAGATTGCTGTTCTCAAATACTGATGGGGTAGCTGGTAAGGCGGTAGAATTAAAGGGTAGGATTCCAACAGTAAGGCAGATATAGTAGCAGTTACAGACACTAAGTTAAGTGAGGACATAAAGTGTGTCACAGTTTTTCCTAAGAGCCTCAGAATATTAAGGTTGAAAGATTTGAGAGGACTGATGGAGGGATAGCATTGCTCATAAGTGAAAGAATTCAGGTTGAAGAAAAACTTTGCTATAGAAAGTGAATTTAAGGAATTTCTTGTTGTTCACTCAAATAACAGGTCAAGAGCATTCTAATAACTGTTGTATATAACCCACTAAGGAATCAACATAGGCTAGAGGTTTACAAGGAAAGTCAGATAGGTACTATAGAAGTCCTAAAATCAACATTGCACAGGCGAAACAGTGTAGGATATTGATTATGGGAGATTTTAATCATGGAGAGATAGATCGGATAAATCTTGACCTGCACAGTGGGGAGGACTCATTTGGGGCAAGATTCCTAGATTGCGTACGAGGGAATTTCCTACACCAACGTGCACTAGAACCATCGAGAGCCAGATACGGGGATGAGCCATCACTGCTTGATCTAGTATTCACTAAATTAAGTATTAACCACCGCTTGGAAAGAGTGACCACTCTGTGTTGTTAATGGAGTATGTCATCTAAGATGTTCTACCTGAAAGTAGAGACACTGAGAAGGACAGGAGGACGAACTATCCGAAAGGATATTGCAACAAATTAATGAGATTTTTGCAATTATTGACTGGCGGACCTTATTTAACAACAAATCTGTACAAGAAATGTACAAAATCTTTTGTGAGGAGTATGGGAAAATAGTCACTTGTTGCATACCTTCCACCAAAATAGGAATTATTCATGCCAGAGAGAAATGGTTTAATAATGAGTGTAAGAGTGCAGTGGAGAGACAAATGCTAGAAAAGGTATAGGAGGAGAGAAAAAATAAATACCTAGCAGACTTATAAAAGAGCAGGAAATGATCACCTAAGTAAATGAAGAGAGGCAGATAGAGATTATGAAAGGAATATCGCCAAGAAAGCTAAAGAAAAAATTTAAAATTTTACCACTGCATTATCAGAGGAAAACTGAAGGTCAAAGAACATGGTTTAAAGTTAAAGAAAGTAGATGTAAGTAACGCTGAGATAAATGAAGGGTCTGCAAAGAATTAAACAAGGAGTTTCAGTCAGTATTTACAGCAGAAAATACCCCCACCCTATCAGATTACAGAGATAGGAGATCATGGGCTGGTATTAGAGAACATCATCTTTTCAGCCACAGGTTGTATGTAAATCTTTGATGGACTTAAATGCCTATAATGCTACAGATCTTGATGATATATCCTCATGCTTCCTTGAGAAATACACTAAGCCAATATCGGTGGCACTGCAACATATTTGAAAATTCGATGGAATCTGGGAATATTCTAAGATGATGAAAACTAATGAATGTGGTAAACATATTTAAAAAAGTGAAGGAGGGACACAACTCTACACTATAGGCTTGTTTCCCTGACAGCATAGTGTGCAAAGTTATAGAGAAAGTACTAAGAAAACACGCCTCTCTTCTCTTGGAATCCCTCACCTTTTTCTCAGTGAGATACTATGGCTTCTGAGAAGACAGATTAAGAGTTACAAACTTATAAGAATTTTATGATGGGAAACGCTGGATCTTACAGGAACGAGAGGGGTGGGCAGATTACATATTCCTGGATTTTCAGAAGGCATTTGATGCGCTTCCATATTTGAGACTTGCTAAGAAGCTGTATATACTGGCAAGAATAGGTGGAAATGTCTTAGAATGGATAAAAACTTACTTAGAAGGAAGGGAAGAGAGGATTAGTAGAGGAGTTCCACATGGTTCAGTTTTAGGGTCATTTTTGTTCCTTGTATACGTAAATAACATACCAGAGTCTGTGAATTCATTCTTGAATATGTCTGCAGATGATGCAAAGATTTTGAAGGAAGTAGGAGACGAGACCGATGGTAGAAATTTTCGGGAAGACTTCAGTAATCTGCATGAGTGGCCACAAAGTGGCTAATAAAATTCGGCACTTCAGTATTTAAGGTAATGAGAATTGGTACAAGTGCGAGAAGGCCCAAGCTTTGATACTCAATACCAGGGGCAAAACTTCAAGAAACGGAGAATGAAAGATCTAGGAGTAAACATATTGGCAGATTTCCCTCTGGAAATACATATAAATTGCATAGTGAGGAAGTATATGCTTTCTTAGCATATGTAAGGGTAGCCCTCACACACATGCTCAGAAATAATAATGTAATTTATAAGAGGCCAAAGTTTTAATATGAAGCCCCCTTTTCGAATCTACACTTGAAAAATCACATTTATTAGCTTGAAAAAGTTCATAAACATACCACGAAAGTGGTATCAGAAATAAGCAATCTCAGTTGTGAGATGAGGGTAAGGGAATTAAAGTTACCATCCCTCAAAGCTAAGAAGAATGGGTGGAAATATGGTGACAAATTCCAAATTTCTTCATACTTTTGACAGACAGGATAGGAATTGATATTTTGATAAGGCTTCGTCTAGAACTAGAGATCATAGTTTAAAGCTTCGTAAGAAAACTTTTTTCCATGATAAAACTAGGTAGAGTAAGAGTAGTTGAGGATTAGAATTCGCTAAATGAGGAGGTAGTTAATACTAACTTAATTCATAGCTTTAGGTACATATTTAATAATTATCACCGAAAAAAAATGAAACCGACCAGAAGACGAGAAGTTACGAGCATACGGTTCTTTCTCGTAAGCAAAATTAAGCAATTATGTAATTTAACACACACATACACACGTTTGGAGAGATTCCAAGATGCTGGAAACAAAGGAACGTGGTGCCTATCTTCAAAAGGAGAAGAAAAGTTACAGTTCTAAACTATATATATATATATATATATATATATATATATATATATATATATAGTTATATATATATATATATATATATATATATATATATATATATATATATATGCATATATATATACACAGACACACACGCACACACACCTTTGAGAGAGGGGAGACATGTAGGGAAATATTGTTGAGAAAAAAAAGTCTAAAAGACCTTCAAGAATGCAAAGAAGTGTTCATTAGACGATACAGAACACAGGAAGAGATGGGAAAGATCAAAAACTTGTTGCAAGAGGCAAGAAGGTTAAATGATGAAAGAAATGAAGAAGAGAAGAAAAATTTTTGTTACGGAATACTTCCAGACAAAGGGGAGATAAAGAAGATAATGACAGAAGATCAGGGGATGGGGCCTCATTAAGATTGTTATACACAAATGCTGATGGATTAGCTGGTAAGGCAGTAGAATTAAAAGATAGGATTCACAACAGTAAGGCAGATATAGTAGCAATTACAGAGACTAAGTTGAGTGAGGACATAAACAGTGTCACAGTTTTTCCTAGGGGCTTCAGAATACTAAGGGTCGAAAGATCTGAGAGGACTGGTGGAGGGATAGCACTGCTCATAAGTGAGAGGATTCAAGTTGAAGAGATAAACTTGGCTATAGAAAGTGAGTTCAGGGAATTTCTTGTTGCTCGCATAAATACTGGGTCAGAGAGCATTATAATAACTGTTGTATACAACCCACCAAGGAACCAAAATAGGCTTGAAATTTATGAGGAAAGTCATATAGGTACGATTGAAGTCATAAACTCAGTTGTTAACATGGCGCGGGAGAAAAAATGTAGGATTTTGATTATGGGAGACTTTAATCATAAAGAGATAGATTGGATAAATCTTGACCCACACATTGGTGAGGACTCCTTTGGGGCAAGATTCCTAGATTGCGTACAAGGGAATTTCCTACACCAACATGTAATGGAACCAACAAGAGCCAGGGGTGGGGATGAGCCATCACTACTTGATCTGGTGTTCACAGATAATGTGTTGGATATTGAAAATATTGAGTATGAACCACCAATTGGAAAGAGTGACCACTGTGTGTTGTTGATGGAGTATATCATTGAAGACATTCTTCCTGAGAGTAGAGGCACTGAGGACATGAGGAGGAACTATCAGAAAGGAGATTACATCAAAATGAATGAGCTTTTTGCAGTTATTGACTGGAGAACCTTATTTTACAACAAATCTGTACAAGAAATGTATGACATCTTTTGTGAGAAATATGGGAAGATAGTAGATTGCTGCATACCTGTCACCAAAGTAGGTGTAATTCATGCCAGAGAGAAATGGTTCGATAATGGGTGTAAAAGAGCTAAGGAGTGGAGAGACAAATGCTGGAAAAGGTATAGGAGGAGAAAAAACATAAATGCCTGGCAAACCTACAAAAGAGCAAGAAATGACTACCTAAGTAAAAGGAGAGAGGCAGAGAAAGATTATGAGAGGGACATCACCAGGAAGGCTAAAGAAAATCCTAAGCTTTTCCACAGCTTTATCAGAGGAAAACTGAAGGTAAAAGAACAGGTTTTAAGGCTAAAGAGAGCGGATGGAAGCATCACTGAGACGGACGAAGAGATCTGCAAAGAATTGAACAAGGAGTTTCAGTCAGTATTTACAGTAGAAAATACCCCACCCCCTCAGATTGCAGTGATAGAAGCTCAAGGGCCGGTATTAGAGAACATCAACCTTACAGCCACAGAGGTATGCAAAGCGCTGATGGATTTAGATGTTCATAAAGCTACAGGTCCTGATGACATATCCCCTCATGTGCTTAAAAAATG
>JAXCGZ010021016.1:0-5000 GCA_037179515.1 Halocaridina rubra | reverse complement strand
CTGAGATTGCGTATTTCTGGCACCAGTTTCGTGGCATGTCTTTGAGCTTTTTCAAGCTTAGCTATGTGCTTTTTCAAGTGCGGATTCCAAAAGGGGGCTGCATATTCGAGTTTTGGCCTCACATAGGTTACATAAATATTTCTGAACATTTCCTTGTCCTTGTGCCTGAAGGCTACCCTTACATTTGATAAGAATGCATATGCTGCCCTTACTATGCCATTTATATGTATTTCTGGAGACAAATCTGCCAGCATGTTTACTCCTAGATCTCTCTCATTTTCTGTCTCTTGAAGTTGTACTCCAGCCAACGAGTAGTCAAGCTTGGGCCTTCTTGCACTTGTACCCATTCTCATTACCTTACATTTTGAAGTACTGAATTTCATTAGCCACTTTTCTGACCACTCATGCAGATTATTTAGATCCTCCTGAAGTTCTCTACCATTGTTCTCGTTTTTTTCTTTCTTCACAATCTTTGCATCATCTGCAAACATATTCATGAATGAATTTACAGACTCTGGTAGGTCATTTACATATACAAGGAACAAAAGTGGCCCTAAAACTGAACCCTGTGGAACTCCACTACTAACTCTTCTCCATTCAGACACTGAGTGTCTTACTCTAACCCTCTGTTCCCTTCCTTCTAAGTAAGTTTTCATCCATTCCAAAACATTTCCACCTATTCTAGCCATTGATTGCAGCTTCCTAATAAGTCTCCAATGTGGAACAGTGTCAAACGCTTTCTGGAAGTCTAGGAATATGCAATCTGCCCAGCCCTCTCTTTCCTGTAAGATTTGGCTTACCTCATCATAAAATTCTAATAAGTTTGTTACTGTTCATCTACCTTCTCTGAAGCCATGTTGCCTCACTGACAAAAAGTTGAAGGATTCCAAGTGAAGAGAGATATGTTTCCTTAGTAGTTTCTCCATAACTTTGCAAACTATGCTGGTCAAGGAAACTGGTCTATAGTTCAGAGCCGTATCCCTCCTTCCCTTTTTGAAGATAGGTATCACATTTGCTTGTTTCCAGCATCTTGGAATCTCCCCCGACTCCAGTGACTCCTTAAATATGATACTTAGTGCCACTGATATTGTGTTTGCGCATTTTTTAAGCACATGAGGGGATATGTCATCGGGACCTGTAGCTTTATGAACATCTCAATCCATCAGCGCTTTGCATACCTCTGTGGCTGTAAGGTTGATGTTCTCTAATACCGGCCCTTGAGCTTCTATCACTGCAATCTGAGGGGGTGGGGTATTTTCTACTGTAAATACTGACTGAAACTCCTTGTTCAATTCTTTGCAGATCTCTTCATCCATCTCAGTGATGCTTCCATCCGCTCTCTTTAGCCTTAAAACCTGTTCTTTTACCTTCAGTTTTCCTCTGATAAAGCTGTGGAAAAGCTTGGGATTTTCTTTAGCCTTCCTGGTGATGTCCCTCTCATAGTCTCTCTCTGCCTCTCTCCTTTTACTTAGGTAGTCATTTCTTGCTCTTTTGTAGGTTTGCCAGGCATTTATGTTTTTTCTCCTCCTATACCTTTTCCAGCATTTGTCTCTCCACTCCTTAGCTCTTTTACACCCATTATCGAACCATTTCTTTCTGGCATGAATTACACCTACTTTGGGGACAGGTATGCAGCAATCTACTATCTTCCTGTGACAGAGTGTTTCGCTCAAAGTCAACAGAGGCTGTTAGATGCCTTATCAAATAAATTAGTAACATAACTGTTATTTTCTAACTAAAAAAAATAATTCCCTTTAACATAACTGTTATTTTCTAACTAAAAAAATAATTCCCACTTCTTGACTTTCGCAGATTATGATTATTTGCAATTTGTATTTTAGCTTATAGCTAATTGTAAATATACCTTATTTACTCTTCTTGTACGTGTAGAAGTATAGCCCCGATATAGAGGCTGCTCCTATTTTTCTGTCTGCTACGAGCCAAGAAAATTAGAAGAGAGATTAAAACCAGTAACCTAACTTTTCATTATTATTCTCGTTTTATTTTATTTGCTTCCACTTGTTGCACCTAAAAATACTGTCTCTCCCTTGCATCTCTGCTATAATTGCCTGCCAGGGACCACCACTAAAATAGTCCTTAAAATGATATCAGAGCCAATTACTGCTCTAGAAATGTATCCTACAGATGAACTCACCAGGAGGAAAAAGGAGACGCTCTTTTTTGGCGCCGAGACTGCCCAGAGGCAACATCTCGCCTGGGTAGTCTAAGTTTATTTCAAATCTTAATTACGTGGCATCTTCACAGGAATTCATCTAGCACAACAAGGTGAGGGATAGTGTATGGTAAAGCTCGTGGGTCAAGCAAATTGGTTTATTTTCGAGAATTAGTTACATTCGTTACTGGATAAATCTTATGGATTTATATTCTCTGATTTCCTTCCAAGTCACACGAAATTTTGTAGATTACCAAACTGGAATCTCACATGCCAAAGTTAATTCCTTAACCTGTAAATTACAGCTGATATACGTTGCTGAGAAGTTTCTTTTCACTGAATGTGATAAACGAAAATCTCATCCTCTGAAGACTGGTTATGAGCCCGTAAAAATCTATCTCTTTTCCTAATAAATTCTAATTTCATTTCACCCCTTTCTATCATCGTAAATAAAGTGTTTTACGTCAAAAACTCGTCAATAAAGCTATTTGCTAAAAAAAATGCAAATATTCAAAAGGTAATTTTTCCCAGTTGGCTTTGCAAATATTTCTTGTTAACCACAATTTAATGAATGCATACCGTATTTATCTTGCTAATTCTTCATATGTTGGGGATAAAGTGTTTTGAGTTATAAGTTGCAAATACCTCAAAAGGTGGTTTTGCACCCTTTTTTTCATTGCAAAGTTCTTGATAACTAAAAGTGAATGAATACTGTATTTATCTCGTAGATTCTTCCTTTATCCTAAATAGAGTGTTACCATATTAATTGTTAATCAGTAATAAGCATTGCAACTTTTGTGGTTGCCCACAATTTAAGGAATACATACAGTACTGTATTTGTCTTGCTTATTCTTCATTTATTGTGAATATATTGTTTCCTTTAAAAACCAGTAAAGAATTAATGGTTTTGTATGCTATTATGGTAGCATAAATATTTCTGGTTAGCTGTGAATAACCAATATATATTCATCCAGTAGAATGACATTGGAAACTCATTATATGTGTGCTCATGCTTTCAGTTTCCCATTATAAACAGTGTGTCATTTCTGTTTCTGAAATTGCAGTGTCCTGTATTCTACTCTGCCTGTGTGACAGAGGTAATCATCGAGTTGAGGCCAAAGTCTTGGCATACGTCCGTGGTGCCTGGAAACGATATCGTGCTCACCACCTCCGGGATTCGAGGCAGCATTTCATAAAATTTAATTTGAGAAATTTAATTCAATTCTTTTAATGTCATTGCATTTCCAAAATTAAAAGAAAGTTGAATTCTGAGTTTCATTTAACCGACTAATGGTAATAGAGATGGGGTGTTCAAGTACAAATATCTGTCCTGTCTGTTTGTGAGCTCTTAACCGAGCTCGGTACTTTGAGTCCCCTTAGTAAAACAGAATCTTAACAACACTCTAGCATCCTAAACCCCCACAAGATTGGCGCCCGAACAGGGACCCGAACAGACAGACTGATTTTATAAATTTATTTTTATTTTGCTTTTTAACATTGCACATGAAACCCGATTACCATTGGCTCGATTATTGAAATGAATGAATCTTAGGCTGCACACGAAAATTTTCGCGCTAGAAACGTTGCGGATAAAAAATTTTCTTTATTTTCAATATTGATTATGGTAACTAATATTTTCTTGTTTCCCATGTGGTAAACAATATTTCAGGAAATCTACATGAGATTATGTGGTAACAGACTAGAAATTTTGCATGACGAGAAGACGTGTTATTTAAAATTTCATATATTTGCGTGATAAGATTGAGTTGTAAAGCATTCGTGTTTTATATATCCGTTAAAGGGTGATACTTGTTAGGAATTGTTTATATTTCCTTAGGATTTAGGAATTGGGAGAAAGCATATTAAGTATTTTTGCTTATAATTGTGTTTTATATTCAAGCATTGACTGCTCATAGATTGGAAGAAAAACTTTGGTGTCATTTATCGAGCCTAGGCTAAGCCTTTCATGAGTTTGAGTTGTCATATGAAAATAAATTTTCTCATTACTAGTAGAAATGTGTAATCTGGCTGCCTAGTGAGCTGTTAGCTTATCGTTGGTGTATTTTGCATAGGATCTGTGCCCTTTTGGTAACACTCCAGAATTTTACTTACGACATTTTATTTGTGGGTACTGCCATATACGCGCTCATACGCAGGCACGACCGCGATACTGTACTTGTTCGTATTACTTACGACATTTTATTTGTGGGTACTGCCATATACGCGCTCATACGCAGGCACGACCGCGATACTGTACTTGTTCGTATTACTTACAACATTTTATTTGTGGGTACTGCCATATACGCGCTCATACGCAGGCACGACCGCTATACTGTACTTGTTTGTACTCTCAGGCACTGGGTGCTAGTCGGTAAAATTCGTTGTTACTCATTCCTTTCATTTGCACCATAACTGCAGGTACTGCCACGTATTGCTGTTAAGCAGGCACGACTGCCATTCTGTATTACCAGTGTTTCATACACTGTTTTGCAACATTTTGTTGCTGTTGCACTTGATTGTGTTGCTCATTCCTTTCATTTGCACAATAACTGCAGGTACTGCCACGTATTGCTGTTAAGCAGGCACGACTGCCATTCTGTATTACCAGTGTTTCATACACTGTTTTGCAACATTTTGTTGCTGTTGCACTTGATTGTGTTGCTCATTCCTTTCATTTGCACAATAACCGCAGGTACTGCCACGTATTGCTGTTAAGCAGGCACGACTGCCATTCTGTATTACCAGTGTTTCATGCACTGTTTTGCAACATATTGTTGCTGTTGCACTTGATTGTGTTGCTCATTCCTTTCATTTGCACAATAACTGC
>JAXCGZ010021015.1:0-95885 GCA_037179515.1 Halocaridina rubra | reverse complement strand
CAGCGTGCAAGCATAAATTTAAATTTTTTTGTATATGAAAGTCATAGATAAATTTACCTGTGAACGAACCATATTATTCATCATGTTCTTGTGGGAGTTGTTGGAGTGCTGTCACGTGTTCATACAGGGCTGCCAGATGTTCAAGTGTAAGGCCAAGTTCTTCGATTTCCTCGTGGCTCAGTTACGAAGTCAATTGAATATACAGTACGTAGGAAAACTCTTGATCATTATGAAAAATATTGAAGTGGAGAGGCCAAGTATCCTATCAGTGATGCTTTGAAATACAATAGTACTTTGTACAAATTGGTCTCAATTCAGGTCAGTGTTCAGAAACCAATTGTGTTCCTTCTCCTTCTATGATGGAGGTGGATGGCATTGAAAACTGTTAAAATGACACTAGTGCTCCCCCAGTAGAGGAAATCTCTTAAATCGCACGTTAAAGAAGATATGCAGAAGCCGCTTGAATTAAAGAGGAATCTGTTGAGGCAAAGGAAACGATACTGATGCTCCCCCTGTAGAGGAAATCTTGTAAATCACACGTTAAAGAAGATCTGCAGAAGCCGCTTGAAATTAAAGAGTCTGTTAAGGCAAAGGAAATGATACTGATGCTCCCCCAGTAGAGGAAATCTCTTGTAAATCACACGTTAAAGAAGATCTACAAGAGCCGCTTGAAATTAAAGAGGGGCCTTTTGAGGCATAGGAGACTATTATTGAAAGAGCCCAACCCCTGAAGCATAACATATTAATAAGCATAACGCGAACTGCGCACATGTCAGTTAGACTGAACGGGTGAGGCGAGACAATGGAAGATGGTGGGAGAACCAAACTTCAATCAAAACGCCAATAAGACCCCGTGATACAGAACATACAGAAAACCAATTCTGTGATTCGTCATCTCCCACCCTTTCAGCCAATAGCATTCCATGAACTATCTCACGTAGGTGCGAGCCTTTGCGTTTTCCAAGACACCAATACAGTGTACGCTATCGTACAGTATATCACATGGTGCAGTACTGTGAGTGTATATGTTTAAATATGTTTTTTACTATTTTTTATTGTTTTATTACTCTTAGGCTAGGAAATACTTATTTCATCAATAAAATAATGAAAATTTCAATATGTATTAGCTCAAGTAGGTGCGACCCTTTTCGTTTTCCGAAACGCTGATACCGGTATCTTATTTTACATGGTGTAATACTGTGGTTATTTATGTTTTTTTACTGTTTTATTATTCTTAGGCTAAGAAATACATATTTTATATCAATAAAATAATGAAGCTACTGGAAATTTTAATATATGCTAGCTCACGTAGGTGTGACCCTTTGGGCTTTCCAAACCGCTGATACTGGTATCGTACTTTCTATGGTGCAGAGTTACATGTTAAAATTTATGTTGTTTTACTATTTCTTACTGTTTTATTATTCTTAGGCTTGGAAATACATTTTTGTATCAATAAAATAATGAAAATTTTTGTTTTCAATAAAATAATGAAAATACTGGAAATTTGTATTTCTTAAAATTTTAATATTTTCGCATATACCAAGAAAAAAAATAACCAAAAAAAAATCCGCGATGCAGTGAATCCGCTATAGGTGAACCGCGATATAGTGAGGGATTACTGTATATATATATATATATATATATATATATATATATATATATATATATATAATATATATATATATATATATATATATATACACACCTTGTTCCTTTTTTCCGCTTTTTTTTTTAACCGCGAAATTGCCATAATGCCCCAAAAAAGTAATAGTAAAAAAATACAAAATTTACGAATAACGCCCATGTAAAAAAAATTAGAAATTTTGTTTTTCATTTTAGTAAGAAAACGACCGTCTCGGAGGCACTTTTCCGCCATCCTCCTCCTCTTCTACCGCTTAATGCGATGGGATATTATGAAGAAAATTGAAAAAAGCATTAAGAATAAACAGCAAACATATTTTCAATACAATATCGTCAGGGAAATAGCGTGTGAGGTTGCAGCAGCTGATATGGGAGTAGCAAAACGTTGCCGTTAGAGGTTCGTTTTCCCGAATACTACTCCTCTTCTACTGCTTAATGCGATCGAACATTATGAAGAAAACTGAATAAAAGCATTAAGAACAAACAGCAAACATACTCTCGATATAATATCGTCAGGGAAATAGCGTGAGAGGGTGCATCAGCTGATACGGAAGTGTGACAAAACGAATGCATCCTTGTCCTCACCGCCACCATCACTGTTGCCAGAATAGGTGAATGAGAGAAATTATAAATATAAAAAATATACATGTAAGCTGGTAAATTCTTTCAAGTGTCTTAAAGATAAAGTACATTTTTATTTAAATTACAGTACTACCATCTTGTAATTAATATATATCTTAAAATGTACCCTACATTCGAAAATAAAATCATCGCTTTATCTGGCAACACTGGCCACCATGCACGTCCCAGTGTAAGCCTGTTGCCAATGGCATAATAGAGTGCATCAATTTGTTTTCTGTACAGTAAATCTGTTTTTCATTTATACTGTACACTATTTGCATGTTAATATAAATAACTACAGGTCTTTCTGCTTTGTTATGTACTTATAAAATATGTTTTACTTATCTTATATCTTTGGTATAGTGTATCTGGCCACCATGGACATCCCAGTGTAAACCTGTTGCCAACGGCATATAGAGTGCATTAATTTGTTTATTGTATAGTAAATCTGTATATCTTTTATACTGTACACTATTTGCATGTTAATATAAAGAAGTACAGGTCTTTCTGCTTTATGTACTTATAAAATATGTTTTACTTATCTTATATCTTTGGTATAGTGTGTCGATGGACGGTTGTGGAACGAGCTATGCCCTTTATCATTGCTTCCTATGGAAAATGACTTGTTTCTTCACGCGATTTTCCATTTACCTGTCACTTCTGAGAACCTATCTCCACGTTATTCTGTGAACTAGGTATATATATATATATATATATATATATATATATATATATATATATATATATATATATATATATATATATATATATATATATATATATATATATATATATATATATATATATATATATATATATATATATATATATATAGTAATCCTTCGTTTATAGCGAGGGTTTGGTTCCGGGACCAGCCGCAATAGGTGAATTTCCGCGAAGTAGGTATACCTTAAAAAAAAAAAAAATTTTTTTTGTTTACTTTTTTTTTTTTTTACACTTCTTCTATGAGTACAAAGAGGATTACGATAAGAAAAGATCATAATCATATATATATATATATATATATATATATATATATATATATATATATATATATATATATATATATATATATATATATATATATATATATATATATATATATATATATATTGGCATTTATTATCCTACTAGGAATCTACGGTATTACCAAGCCAATTTTCACTAATTTCCCTTCTGAACCTGAATTTATCAAGCTTAAATCCATCACCCATTACGAGTTCTGGTTTGATCATGAATTTTTAAAACTTTATTAATTATCACCCTAGTTATGACCTGTCTGGTGTGAAGGGATTATAAAAGATGTGTAATGAATATCCAGCTCTCTGCTGGGTTTTAATATACCTCTGCATTACTTTTATGATGTCTATTCCAAAAATTCTCCTTAGATATTATTATTATTATTATTATTATTATTATTATTATTATTATTATTATTATTATTATTATTATTATTATTATTTTTAACAATAATTTTCCTTTGATGGTGATTGTGGAGATTATTATTATTATTATTATTATTATTATTATTATTATTATTATTATTATTATTATTATTATTATTAATTTCATTATTATTACGAATTTGTAATTAAATAATTATTTTTACAATAAATATTGTCGTTTTGGTTGAATGAACAAGAGTTAATTAAAGATGTCTCTCTCTCTCTCTCCAACATTCTATTCTACCCAACCCCCCACACTCTCTTTGTCTCAGCCAAAAAGGGAGAGGCACTGTACACAGTTATTAAAGTAAATAAACCAACAGATGTACAAGCAATGATGAGCCCTTAATAATAATAATAATAATAATATTAATAATAATTATAATAATAATAATAATGATGATAATAATCTTCACAATCATCATCAAAGGAAAATTATTGTTGCCAATAATAATAATAATAATAATAATAATAATAATAATAATAATAATAATAATAATAACAATAATAATAAGATCTAAGGAGAATTATTGGAATAGACATCATGAAAGTTATGCAGAGGTATATTAAAACCCAATCGAGAGCTGGATATTCATTACACACCTTTTATAATCCCTTCACATCTGACAGGTCATTAAACTCTCCATCTCTGTTTCTCTTTACAGCCTGATAAAGGCTGTTTTATTTTATCATTTTTTGGCCCATCCTGATGTCATAATCATCTTGGGGGGGGAAAAAAAAAAAATTTTTTTTGACCCCCCAAAAATCTGCGATACAGTGAATCGCGATAGAGCGAGGGATTACTATGTATATATATATATATATATATATATATATATATATATATATATATATATATATATATATATATATATATATATATATATATATATATATAGATATATATATATATATATATATATATATATATATATATATATATATATATATATATATATATATATATATATATATATATATATATATATATATATATATATATACAGTGATCCCCCGCTGGATCGCGTTTCTTGGTTCGCGTTTTCACTGTATCGCGTTTTTTTTTTGTTTTTTTTTTTGCAAAAATAATTGTAAAATACCTATGTACATGAGTATGTCATGTAATTACCACTTCATTCACCGTAATTTTATCTATCACTCATATAAATTTACGTTGCATGCTGTTATTTATGAAGTAAAGGGTGGTTTGTTAACAGTACAGGGAGGGTTTATACAGTGTAAACGTAAAAATAAATTAAAATGTCTATGTACATTTTGGCTGATCCTACTTCGCGGTTTTCCTGTCTCACGCCGGGTCCCAGAACCGAACTACCGCAATAACGGGGGACCACTGTATATATATATATATATATATATATATATATATATATATATATATATATATATATATATATATATATATATATATATATATATATATATATATATATATATATAGAGAGAGAGAGAGAGAGAGAGAGAGAGGAGAGAGAGAGAGAGAGAGAGAGAGAGAGAGAGAGATTGATTTCACCGCACTTTTCTGATCAACTCAAGCATTTTGCGCGCTCTCTCTCTCTCTCTCTCTCTCTCTCTCTCTCTCTCTCTCTCTCTCTCTCTCTCTCTCCTCTCTCTCTCTCTCTCTCAGTAGGAGAGCATGTGTACTTCATGTATTTCTTTGTAGTTTATTTTATATAATACACCTTTTTTGCTTTTTCCGTGTGTTTTTTATCCGCAAAATTGTAATAACGCCCCTAAAAAATAATAGTAAAAAAATACGAAATTTGTGAATAACGCCCATGCAAAAAAATTCGAAAAAACAATTCTTCATTTTAGTAAATAATCGACCAAATCGGAGGCACTTTTCCGCTATTTTCTACCTCTTCTACAGCTTAATGCAATCGGATATTATGTAGATAATGGGAAAAAAGCATCAAGAACAAACAGCAAACAAATTTTCTATATAATATCGTCAGGGAAATAGCGTGCGAGGGTGCATCAGCTGATACGGAAGTGGCAAAACATTTGCCGATTGAGGTTCGTTCTCCCGCATCCTCCTCCTCTTCTACCGCTTAATGCGATCAACTATTATGAAGAAAATTGAAAAAAAGCACTAAGAGCAAATAGCAAATAAATTTTTGATATACAGTGTTACCCCGGTTATTCGCGTTTCTTGGTTCGCGTTCTCATTGTATCGCGTTGTTGTTGTGTGTGTGTGGTGTTTTTTTTTTTATTTTATTTATTTATTTTTTTTTTATTAAGATTATTGTGACACCAGGATGGGCCAAAAAATGATAAAATAAAGCAGACTTTATCAGGTTGTAAAGAGAAACAGAGATGGAGAGTGTAATGACCTGTCAGATGTGAAGGGATTATAAAAGTTGTGTAATGAATATCCAGCTCTCTGCTGGGTTTTAATATACCTCTGCATTACTTTCATGATGTCTATTCCAATAATTCTGCTTAGATATTATTATTATTATTATTATTATTAATTATTATTATTATTATTATTATTATTATCATTGGCAACAATAATTTTCCTTTGATGATGATTGTGGAGATTATTATCATCATCATCATTATTATTATTATTATTAAGGGCTCATCAATGTTTGTACATCTGTTGGTTTATTTACTTTTAATAACTGTGTAAAGTGCCCCTCCCTAGTTGGCTGGGACAAAGAGAGTGTGGTGGGTTGGGTAGAATAGAATGTTGGAGAGAGAGAGAGAGAGAGAGAGAGAGAGAGAGAGAGAGAGAGAGAGAGAGAGAGAGAGAGAGAGAGAGAGAGAGAGAGAGAGAGAGAGAGAGAGAGAATCTTTAAGTAACTCTTGTTCTTTCGACCAAAACTACATTATTTATAGTAAAGATAATGGTTTAATTACGAATCCGTAGTAATAATAATAATAATAATAATAATAATAATAATAATAATAATAATAATAATAATAATAAAAATAATAATATTAATAATCTCCCCAATCATCATCAAAAGAAAATTATTGTTGCCAATAATAATAATAATAATAATAATAATAATAATAATAATAATAATAATAATAATAATAATAAGATCTAAGGAGAAGTTTTAGAATAAACATCATGAAGGTAATGCAGAGGTATAGTAAACCCAGCAGAGAGCTGGATATTCATTACACATCTTTTATAATCCCTTCACATCTGACAGGCCATCACACTCTCTATCTCTGTTTCTCTTTACAGCCTGATAAAGGCTGTTTTATTTTATAATTTTTGGCCTGTCCTGGTGTCATAATCATAAAAAAAAAAAAAAAAAAAAAATAATAATAATAATAAAATGGCTGATCCTACTTCGCGATTTTCCTGGTTTGCGCCGGGTCCCGGAACCGAACTACCGCGATAGGGGAGGCAACACTGTAATATCATCAGGGAAACAGCATGTAGAGAATATATGTATTTCATTTAAGTTTCCCTGATATATGTTTTCTTTGTAAAGAATTGTAGTTTTTTTCTCTCAGCTGACTTTGTTTACGTTTAGATTTCGTGCAACGCAGTCGATATGTAAAGAAGATAGAATAAAGTTTAAAACCAAGGCATATCAATGTGTAATACTATAATCTTGATATGGAAGTGGCAAAACATTTGCCGATAGAGGTTCGTTCTCCCGCATCCTCCTCCTCTTCTACCACTTAATGCGATCGAATATTATGAAGAAAATTGAAAAAAAGCTTTAAGAACAAACAGCAAACAAACTTTTGATATAATATCGTCAGGGAAATAGCATGTGAGGGTGCATCAGCTGATACGGAGGCTGCAAAAATGCATCCTCGTGCTCACCGCCACCATGCATGTCCCAGTGTATGCCTGTTGCCCACTGCATAATAGAGTGCATTAATTTGTTTACTGTACAGTAAATCTTTATATCTTTTATACTGTACACTATTTGCATGGTAATATAAATAACTACAGGTCTTTCTGCTTTGTTATGTACTTATACAATATGTTTTACTAATCTTATATCTTTGGTATAGTGTCTATGGACGGTTGTGGAACAAGCTATGTCTATTATCATTGTTTCTTGTGGAAAATAATTCGTTAAATTACACAAAAATTAGTATTCACGGCACATCTGAGAACCTACCTCCGCGTTATTTTAAGAACTAGGTGTACTCTACATGAATTACATTTATTCAGGTGCATCACTAATATATATTTCGTAAATTGATTTCTTGTACCTCATCTCGGTATGCTTACTGATTAATATGTTGTTTATTTCAGGTAATTCCACAATTAATAGCGAGAATTGACACCCCACGTACATTAGTTGGGAAACTAATTCATCAGTTACTTATGGACATTGGCAAACACCATCCGCAGGTATGTGTGTCACCCTAGTGTGTTATACCTTGTTATCAGTTTTTCTTACTTTTGTTTCTCGCTTTGTTCTTAATATTGAAGAAGTTGTCACTTTTGTATTATGTTCATGTAATTAACTTACTTATTATTCTGTAATTTAAGTGATTTTCCAACTGAGTCATGTATATTCCCCTAAAAAAGCCTATTGACAAAAGGCCAATCCTTATTCGTTTGAAAAACTAGCTTAATTGGGCAAAGAATCCGTGCCATATGAAATCTGTTATTTGGATATTAGATGCTATTGTCCTTTTTGTGCTTTTGATACCCTTTGAGCTAACGTTAGTTTTGCATTAAGTACTAATGGTATTAAGCTCTTGTGGTGGAGGGGGAAAAGAATACATTGCATGTAGTAAGTGTGCTGTAAGATTTGCCGCCGTGGCTTGGTTGCTAGCATCCTCTACATTGATCCATCAGGCTGTTGGTTCGAGACCCGCCATGGTCGGAGATTAGAAAGGGCATTCACTCAGAGTAAAAGTTGCACTTGTCAAAACCAAAATCATTTTGAGAAGGCAACGTTCTAGCCCTTAAAAGAAAAGGGAGTCCGTGACGTAAAACCTATCCCTTCTGAATACTTTTTTCTTATCACATAGCTGATGGCATGTGTGTAAATGTGCTTGGTACCTTGTTACTCAGCTTCATTCTTCTTTTCATGAGTTGTGTGCCCTCTGCTACCTTAAGCTGGATATGGCATCATGTTGAAAATAATAATGAAAATAAAAATAGTATTGTTTATATTTGCATCAGTGTGGTCACTGCAGCAGTTTGGAAGCGCTCAGGACTTTGAGTTGTTAGGTCAAGGGTTTGCGGTCCACCATGTTCTGAGGTTAGAAAGGGCACTCACTCAGAGTAACGAATACACCTGCCAAAGCAAAGTCCTTTGCAAGAGGGCACCATCCTAGCCCTTAGTAGAAAAGGAAGTTCATGACATAAGACAGATCACTTAGCTGCATCAGTCAGTGTGTATTTCTCAGCTTACTTTCCAATTAAATTCCAAGGACTCATGCCTTCTGCTTTCTCATACTAAGTGCTGGCTTTCACCTATGTCATAATATCATAGTAGTCCTAGAGATCCTGGCTTGTACATATGATCAAAGACAAGTCACCTCACTTGGTCATTTCATTATGAATGGGTTTGAGGTGTTGGTCATGGCATTTTTACTGAAAGATGTTATTTGTATTAAGTGCTTAAATTTAGTGAAAATATCATTTACATCATATATATACATTACTTCAGCTTCTTTTGATTATTCCTACTAATCCCCTGCAGTGATGTAAGAGGTGTTACAAGGACAGGATTGTGTGAAGTAAAGTCACCGTCTTGATTCCCATGTTTTGAATGTGCTTACACAGCAAGTTTATTTTGAAGATGAATCATGTTTAAAAGAATCTGATAACATTCTTTGGCTCCGTCCTTAAAAAACTCCATGCCGAAGATCTTTATATTGGTGACTACATTTTATACCACAGTGAGTGGCTTAATTCTTCTCGCTCTGATGTGGGAGGAAGTGATGCCCTTGCTTTCTTTATTACTCACTGTACAGAGCAGATTATCAAACATCTTACTCATGTTCCCAATCACTCCAAACATGGAGCTGACACTCTTGACCAATTTCTTACTTCTAATCCTTCAAACTACTCATATTCTCTGCTTTCTCCCCTTGGTAAATCCGACCACTCTGTGATCTCAGTCTCTTCCAGTTTTGCTCCCCCTCCATCAATTCCTCTTTCTCAGCGCCGCCTTTGAACGTATGATTTGCGTAAGTTTCTTTTTAACTTTCCATGGGATGACTACTGCTTTCAGTCATGCAACCCTGATCAGGTAGCCCCAAATGAAAACTTTTTCTCCCCTAACCCTTGGTTTGAAAGTGCCTGCTCCTTGGCTATTCAGGCCAGAGATTGGGCATACCGGTCATACCAAGCCTCTCCTGATATAACTCGGTCTGCTTTTATTACAGCTAGGAACACTATAATGCTCAAATTTGAAGGTCTAAAGCTTTGTTTGTAAGATGGCAATTTGTTGACCTTAACACCTCCCCCACTGATAAATGTTTCTGGTCTTTAGCCAAAAACTTATGTAACTCAAGCTTTCCCCTCTCCTTCGTTCTGATGATTCTATACCTTGCTGTCCCACTGACAAACTTGCTCTCATTTTTCTGCTAACTCTTCAATAAGCAATTCAAGCCCACATGTCCCTCATACTTTACCCCTCTCTAACCCTATGCCGTCCCTTATTCATTCTTCAAGCAATAAGGTTCTTCACTCTCTAAAAATGAACAATGCATCTGGACCTGATGGTATCCCTGCAAGGTTCTTTAAGGAGTTTGCAGATGAACTGGCTTCCATGCTTTTCCCTCTTTTTCACCTCATTCTCTGAAACAGTATCTATCCTTTATCTTGGAATCATGCTTTACTTCAACCTGTTCCTAAAAAGGGTGACCGCTCTAATCCTTCAAACTACTGATATATTGCCCTAACCTCTTCTATTTGCTAAAGTATTTGAAACTTTGCTCAATTCGTACTTCTTGAAACCTATTGAATCTAACTCACTTATCTCCGATCACCAGTACAGCTTCCGCAAGGCAAGATCCATTGGTGATCTCCTGTCCTCTCTTACTCATGTATGGTCATCTTCTCCTAGGAACTATTGGGAAATCCTTTGTTGTCGCCTTTGATATCTCTAAGGCTTTTGACAGAGTCTGGCACAAGGCTCTTTTGGCCAGGCTCCCTGCTTCTGGCTTTGCTCCTCTCTGTTTTCTGGTTTCTAGTTTTCTTGCTGACTGATTTATGTCTGTGGTTGTTGATGGAGCAACATCTAGCCCATTCCTTGTTACCAGTGGTGTTCCACTGGGCTCTGTTCTTTCACCTACTCTGTTTCTTCTTTTCATTATCGATGTTCTTCAGTCCCCATCCTCTTTTCCACGCCTCTACTGACGATTCTATCCTTCATTTTTCCTCTGCCTTTTCTTCATGTCCTACCTCAGCAATTCATAATATCTCACATCACTCTTTCATTTACTCTAAATTCCTATTTGCAGAGGGTATGTTAGTGGGGCATCCAAAATTTAGTTAAATTTAATGCCTCCAAGACACAGTTTCTGGATATCTCTTCATCCTCTTCTCTTCCTTATAGCCATATTGTCTTGGAAACTAATTAAATTTACCCTCTTAATATTATTAACATATTAGGCATCCAGATAGCCTCTAACTTGTCTTGGAAGAGTCACATAATCCAAATTTCTAAATCTGCATCCAAAATATTGGGGGTTCTGTTTTGTTTTCATTATTACTTTTTTTCTTTACAAATACTTAAAATCAATAAAGGTCTTACACATCCGTGCTTAGAATACTGCTTTAACACTTGGGGTGCTTTTTCTTATACTTATCTCCTTGATAGGGTTTTATCTAAGGCAGTCAGATTCATTAATGACTCTTCTCTTACTTCTGATCTGGATTCTCTCTCTATTCACCGTAAGGTATCATCTCTTTCTCTTTTCTATCGTTACTACTTCCAATGCTGCTCTGTGTGGAGATTTGTAGCTTGCAGATTGGTCTGTCCAGTGACGACTACTTTGCACTCACCTTCAGACCCCTGTAACTCCCTCCTTCTGAGTGGGTCAATACTTATTTTATTTGTGATTTATTTTACTATCCTAGTTTTTAATTTATTGTTATAAGAAAGTTTATTTATTGCTGTGGAGAGGTGTGCAGTTTGTAGCACTCCATAGTAAGGTTAGTTTTTTGTTACAGGCTCTCATTTATCCATTAACTGTAGCAGCGAAGTCCTCTGTGCTCTTGCGTGCCCAGGCAGCTGAAAAGGTTCTGAAGAACATGCGTGAACATTCTGCAACTTTAGTCCAGCAAGCTATGATGGTAAGAAACTAGAAGTTATTGGTACGTATGCAAACATACACATACATACTCGCTTAATCTACCTTGTAAATTGGTTTGCTGAGTGAGAGCACTCATTCACCATTAGCTATACCTCAATCACTCCTTTTAACCTATTGGGATAACAGACTGCCACAGTTACCCTGTGGGTTGCCGGGTTTGTAGGGTGCTTGACTTTTATTTATCTGGTCGTCGGTTCAAGACCCACCATGATCTAAGGTTAGAAAGGGTATTCACTCAGGGAAATGGTTGCACTTTCCAAAATCAAAGTTCTTTGAAAGAATTCAACAACCGAGCACTTAATAGAAAAGGGAGTTCGTGACGTCAAACTGGATCATCATCACAGTTGCCATGTGGATCATTCACAGGGTATGTTGCAAGGATATGCAAGAGGCTTGACAGTTGCAGCTGTTTTATACCCATCGCTTCATTTCTTTGTACTTTGGCAGAAAAATATAAACAAGGGGTCCTCGGTTCATGATGTTTGTGGTTACGATCATCTCCCATAAATTATTTTACTTCTTTTTTTATGATATTTGGCCTGCATTATGTCTCGCAAGCATAAAGCAGATTCTTAAGATGGTAGTGCTCCAAAGAAAAGGAAAACCATCACCAGTGAAAGGAAATTAAAGACAGTGATATGCATAGAATAGGGTGAAACTTTACAACTGCATTAGCATAGGTGGGTGTTGTAGGTGCTTATTTAGGTGTGTTCCAAGTTACGCTGAAAATCGGGTTACGTCATGTTTCAGGAACAGAACTCTGATGCAAGTCAAGGACCTCGGTATTTAGAGAAGTGTTTTCGTGCAGTCGAAACATGCCTTCTCTTTTTTTTATTCTTTTTAAAAGTCATATGATGCATATTGCATCGTCATTCATTCTTTAAATAATTCTTTGTCATTCTACACAAATAATAGCAACCTAGGGTTTTGAAACTGAGATTTCTGCTTATCAGTAAACATGTACGTCTTAAAATTTTTGTGAAGTAATGGAGAGAAATTAATTCTAAAAATAATTTTTTTGTAATCACCTTGAAAAGCTCTTTTTAACATATATATTGGAAAACTCACAAAGCTGTAATAATTGTTTAGTGTAATAATATTTTATTATACTAAATAAATATTTATTTTCATCCTGTACGCTCTGAAAGTTTCTCATTTAAAGCACTCAAAGTGAGTTCATACTTTGTTGGTGTGAAAAAACTAGAATCATATGACATTTACAGTTGGGTTACACCACTCTGAAATACAAATAAGCTCGAGTGGACTGCATTAAATATCAGGGAT
Source organism: Halocaridina rubra (assembly GCA_037179515.1). Lineage (NCBI taxonomy): Eukaryota > Metazoa > Arthropoda > Malacostraca > Decapoda > Atyidae > Halocaridina > Halocaridina rubra. Next base: position 82,611 of record JAXCGZ010021015.1, on the reverse strand, counting down.
AATTTATTGATATATTGCTTTCCATTTAAGTTCATTTATGAATTCTCTTAGGTTATTCCTACTGAAAATATTACCATGGAACAGATACAAAAAACTGTGTGGAGATTTGTGGCTTGTAGATTGGTCGGTGTACCGAATGCTTCTTCCAGTCCACCTCCAGACTATGGAACTTTCTTCCTCTTTCTGTCTTTCCTAATTCTAACGACCTATCTTCCTTCAAAAAGCAGATCTCTCGTCATCTCAGGGCCTAATCCTCCCATATCTCTAGGTTCTCAGTACTTCGACTATTCTTTCAGCTTGTCCTTTTCCTATTGTGTATCATTCTCTTATTTCTGCCTTGTCCTTAAACTTCTATTTTATCTTTGTCTCAGTGTTTTCTTGGTGCTTGGGCCTGTGAAAGGCAGTTTTTTTTTTTGCTTGTTCCTGTGTCACACTTATAAAAAGAGGGAAAAATGTCTTATTCTCGCAACAGTTTGATGTTAAGTCTTCCTTCTGGTACGATTCTTTTTTTCCTGCCTACATCAGCACCGAATATTCTTGGATATTTGTTACACATTTTATTATCCCTTCACATCTGACAAGTCACAATATTCCCCATCTTTGTTTCTCTTTACTTTATAATATCTTCGTGCCCAGGCCTGATGAGGGTAGATTTATTTATTTATTTATTTTTTTGTCCCATCCTGGTGTCACAATAAAAAAAAAAAATACCACTACCATTATATTCCTTTGCTTCTGCTCCTGTTCTCTAAACTCCACCGAGTTTGTGTCTTTCTATGAATATCTGTCCTTGTGCCATGAGTCCTTGCTATCTTCTCACCCACATGCCAAAGTTCTCTACATTGGAGACTTTAATGTACACCATAGTGAGTGGCTTAATTCTTTTCACACTGCTTTGTGAGGAAGTGAGGACCTTGCTTTCTCTGTTGCTGTCGATCTGGAGCAAATTATCAAACATCCTACTCTTGTTCCTGATCGTCACAAACAATCGGCAAAAACTCTTGACCTATTTCTTACTTTTAATCCTTCAAGCTACTCTTATTCTGTGCTTTCCCCTCTTGGTAAGTCTGACCACTCTCTGATCTCAATCTCTTCCATTGTTGCTCCCCCTCCACCAATCTCTCCTACTCAGCGCCGCTTTTGGCACTTTGAACGTACCCAGCGTGAAAATTTGCGTAACCTCCTCTTTGACTTCCCATGGGATGATCACTACTTTCAATCCAGCATCCCTGATCAGGTAGCCCTAAAAGTTGCCAAGATCATGACCTTGGGAATGGAGGTTTACATCCCCTCTCCCACAAAAAGTTTCTCTCTTCCAAAACCTTGGTTTGACCGTGCCTGCTCCATGGCTATCCAGGCCAGGAATCGGGCTCACCAATCTTCCCAAGCCTCTCCTTCCAGTTTAACTCGCTCAGCTTATATTGTAGCTAGGAATCACTGTACAGCTCAGCTTCGAAGCTCTAAGGTTTCATTTATAAGGAAATTTGATGAACCTCTCCCACTGACAAATGCATCTGGTTCTTAGCCTAAAAGCTCTCCAAAAACTTCTGTAACTCAAGCTTTCCCTCTTTCATTCATTCTGATGGTTCTATAGCTTGCTCTCCCTCTGACAAAGCCACTCTCTTTGGCTTTCATTTTTTCTGCCAACTCTTCTATAAACGATTCCAGCGCACCTATCCCTTAGTCTTACCCCTTTCTAACCCTATGCCCTCCCTTATCCTTTCTTCACGCAAAGTTCATAAGGTTCTTCGCTCGCTAAAGACGAACAAGGCATCTGGTCCTGATGGCATTCCTGCAAGGTTCTTTGAGGAGTTTGCAGATGAACTTGCTCTCATACTTTGCCATTTTATTTTGCCACATTTTGTCTTCCAGTATCTATCTTTCAATATGGAAGCATGCTTTAGTTCAACCTGTTCCTAGGAAGGGTAATTGCTCTATTCCTTAAAACTACCGAGCTATTGCCCTAACCTCCTCTATTGCTAAAGTTTTTGAAACTTTACTCAATGCTCACTTCTTGAAATGCCTTGAATCTAACTCACTTATCTCCGATCACCAGTACGGCTTCCGCAAGGCAAGATCCACTTGGTGACCTCCTGTCTTATCTTACTCATATATGGTCATGTTCTCTGAAGAACTTTGGGGAATCCTTTGTCGTCACCCTTTATATCTCTAAGGCTTTTGACAGAATCTGGCACAAGGCTCTGTTGCCCAAACTCCCTGCTTATGGGTTTACCCCTTCTCTCTGTTCTCTGATTTCCAGTTTTCTCTCTGACTGTTTTGTATCTGTAGTTGTTGATGGTGCGACATCTAGCCCTTTCTCTGTTACCAGTGGTGTTCCACAGGGCTCTGTTCGTTCTCTTCATCAATGATCTTATACAATCCCCATCTTCCTTTCTTCTGCATGCCTTTGCTGATGATTTTACCCTTCATTTTTCTTCTGCTTTTCTTCACAACTTTTTTCTGCTACTCGTAATCAGTCTCTTATCATTCTTTTTTCTACTCTCAACTCCGATTTGAAGAGGGTATCTGAGTGGGGCACTAAAAAATTTAATTATATTCAATCCTTCAAGACACAGTCTCTGGCTATCTCTTTATCTTCTTCTCCTCCTGATAACCTTATTGTCTTCGAAACTAACAAAATTTACCCTCTTAATTCTATCAACATATTAGGAATCCTTATTGCCTCTAACTTGTCTTGGAGGAATCACGTAATCCAAATTTCTAAAGCTTCGTCCAAAAATTTGAGGGTTCTGTTTCGTTTTCGTCATTACTTTTCCTCTTTGCATTTACTTCTCTTACTTCTAATCTGGATTCTCTCTCTTTTCGGCATAAGGTATCATCCCTTTCTGTTTTCTAGAGCTACTACTTCCATCGCTGCTCTGATGAGTTGGCAAGTTGCATCCCTCCCCCACTGCTGAGGCCGCATAACACTCGCCAAGCGGCCTCATCTCACAGGTACTGTGTGGAGATTTGTAGCTTGCGGATTGGTTGGTGCTACGACTGCTTCTTCCCATCTACCTCCAGACTCTGGAAGTCTCTTCATCCCTCTGTCTTTCCTAATTCTTATGACCTATATTCCTTCAAAAAGCGAATCTATCGTCATCTCAGGGCCCAATCCTCCATATCTCTAGGTTCTCTGTACTTTGACAATTTTTTCTGTCTGTCATTCTCCTTTGTATAATATTACCTCATCTCTTAACCTTTTTCTTTTCCTTCATCTTGGTGTTTTCTCGTGCTCGGGCCTTTATTGATGAGGGCATTTATTGCCTGTCCCAATGTCACACTCATAAAAAAAAAAGTTCTCGCATTCATAAGATTGGACTTGAGGTGAATTAATCTTAATCTCATTTGAAAGTCGAAATGTTCATAACTGGAAAAAAATTTTCCCATTGGAATGCTTGTAATGCTAACTAATTCATTCCCCAGCCCCTGAAACGTACCTTTTTAATTTTTTTTATGGGTTTATATTTGACAAAAATATAGAATGGAAATAAAAATAACCTTAATAATAGGAAACTACAGTACAGTATTCTACTGTATTAAAATAAATCATGGTATTTACCTTTGTGGTTGATAGTTGCTGGCAGGACTACTCCTTTAAAGGAGAGTCCCCTTCCATAAAAACATTGGGCAACAGTTCAGGTACAGGCTGTATTTCTGGTGTTTTCTCTCTACATGTATGTTCACGCATGGAAGGTAATTCTCTGGCTGGTATTAGCGCAAGAAAATGATCCAGAGAAATTTGTCCTTTTCTTTGATGATAAACTTTTCTGAAATGGGATATCACATTGTCATTTAAAATGTTCACTGCTGTACATCACTCCACGTACTATTAATTTCTTTTAAATTATCACTTGAAACCTCTACACACTAATCCTCCTCCACTTATTGCTCCTCTTGGGTAGTCTTCACCTGTTCACATTGCAACTCCATCAATTCTTCGGTGGTGAGTTCTTGTTTGTGGTCTTCTACTAGCTCCTCCACATCCTCCTCATTGATCTTCAAGCCCAAACTTTTGCCCGTCGCCACAATCTCGTTCACTATATTGACATCTGTCTCCTCCTTGAAACCCTCGAAGTCTCCCTCAGCCGCCCAACCTGGCCAAAGTTTCCTCCAGGCGGACTGCAACGTGCAGTAAGAGACCTCCTTCCATGCCTTGTCAGTGAGTCTTATGTAGTGGAGGATATTGAAGTGGTCTTTCCAGAATTCACGTAGGGTCAAATTCGTGTTTTTGTTGACGTGGAAACACCTGGAAAATAAACCCTTCTTAAAATGAGAAATGGCTTGCTGTCCATGAGCTGGAGGAGAGGAGTAGTGTTTGGGAGCAGATATTTGACTTTTATGATATCGTATTTGATATCAAGGTTTTCTAAACCTGGAGGATGGGCAGGAGCGTTGTCCATTACCAGAAGATACTTAAGGGGCAAACCTTTTTCCTCAAAATATTTCTTGACAGCTGGCACAAACACTTCAGTCAACTATTCTATATAAAGGATACATGTTACCCAAGCCTTGCTATTTGAAATCCACATTACCGGAAGTCTAGCCTTCAGTATATTATTGCACTTAAAAACGCTCAATATTTTCAGAGTAGTAGACTAAAAGAGGCTGAATCTTGCAATCCCTTCTATATTAGTACACAATTAAAGCCTGTCCTTTCTGGCCAGGCATTGCTTTGTCCTCTTGGGTTATGTGGGTCCTTCTAGGGATTATTTTCCAAAATATGCATGTTTCATCAAGGTAAATACTGGCTGCGAGACGTAACCTTCACTTTCATTAAATTTTGCAAATTTTAGCACATAGTCATCCACTGCCTTTTAGTCCGAACTAGCCCTCTCTCCATGCCTAACAGTGCTATAAATTCCAGTTCGTCAAGGAAAAATTTCAAACCAGCCTCTACTTGCTTTAAATTCTTCAGCATTAGCACTGCTAGCACTCGGGGTGCTCACTACTAAATCATGGTGTAACTGTAGAGCCTTCTCGCATATTATAGCATTGCTAACACTATCTCCAGCAAGCTCTTTTTCATTTATCCAAACTAACAATTATTTTTCTACCTCTTCCAGAACTTGAGACTTATGCTTTGTTAAAATAGTCACTCCTTTAGCCACATTAGCCACCTTTAAGGCCTCTTAATTCATTAAAATAGTACAGGTGGTTGATTTCGCTATGCCATACTGCGTGGCGAGATCAGAAACACGAATACCGTTCTCATGTTTAGCCGTAATTTCTTTCTTTGTTTCCACAGTAATACGTGTAGGCTTTTTAATTTCACTATCACTGACACTTTTCACTTTTATAGGAGCCTTAATGAGGGCCAATTTAAAATCAAAATAAAAACAAACCTGGAATTCTACTACGAAACAATAATGAGCGATATTTACAGTGCAGGGACCAATGCAGAACTGTGAGCAAACATGTGGTTGCCCGAGTGGATGTGCGTTTGTACCTCAAGGATTGTTCGTGGGTCGATTCAAAATTTGTTCAAAACTTGTTTTCGTAGGTCGATTTGTTCGAGGTTTGTGGCATTTGTATGTGGAGGTTCGACTGTATTAAGATAATCAGGGTAACCATGTTAATTGACCTCGGCATCAGTAAAGGATGGGTATGAGGGGAGTGAGAGGAAGGATGTGAGGAGAGTTGCCATGTGATGAAACTATGGTGGTAAACCTGCTGCTGCTGTTGGACCTCACTGCTGAATAACCTTAACCATCTACCTTGTGGGTGACCCAAGCTGGGTGGTAAGGGGGAAAATGTGGCAACCCTTTATCCCCAAGGAGCTGAGAGTAGTAATTTAGGTATGTATTGGATCGTGGTGAATGTGTTTATTGGCTTGGCCACCCCCCTTGCAAGGGGAATGGGGCCATATATATATATATATATATATATATATATATATATATATATATATATATATATATATATATATATATATATATATATATATATATATATATATATATATATATATAGATAAATAATAAAAAGGATGGTATTTTCTTTTTAAACAAATTGCCATATTTCAGTACAACTGAATCAAAAAGGAGCGCTATCTGGTCTTTGACACATCCTCCCAGTATTCAGTGAAATTATTTATTGTGAGCTAAATTGCTTTCTTAGGGTCATATGCCACCTCTAGTAATGACCATATTGTCACCAATTCTTTTCTAATTCTAATATTGATGAAAAGATTGATTTCTCAACTAAACAAAATGAGGACAGCCATCTTGAAAACTTTTCATATCAACAAATAAATCCACCAAATTCCCCCTATAAGGGGATAAAATACCATAAAAAATACTTTAACTCTTTGCAAAAAGAAAATACAGAGAAGGGGATTCCCAGTCCCCTTGCTCCACCCCATTTGGTCGACTATTACTACATGCAGGGGAACACAGTGGAAGTTTTCATGCCCCCTCCCTCAGGGAATAAAAATAAATTAACTGGTTGTTATTCATATTCTGTCGCACTTATTGCAGGTATCGGAAGAGCTCATTCGTGTTGCTATCTTGTGGCACGAGATATGGCACGAGGGAATAGAAGAGGCCAGTCGTCTGTACTTTGGGGAACGAAACGAATCAGGGATGTTCCGCAGATTGGAACCTCTTCATGCCATGATGGAACGAGGACCCCAGACAGTGAAGGAAATGTCTTTCAATCAGGTTGGTACGAATAAAAAGTCTAGATAGCACATATGCACTTTCAGTGTTGTGATCACTCTGACTACATGTATTATGTTTTGAAATATAAATGGAATTAATCTACGTTGCCTGCTTTTAGGTGTCTGAAAAATGTGATATTGCTTGTTAGTCCTTTTGTGTGTGAATGTGCATTCTTGGTTCTGTAGTAATAGGATTAATATAGGGAGGAGATTATCCAGGCTAAAATCATAATAAATAATGCACAAGTAGTCCAAGTCTCTGGTTTGCAATGTTAATTTTCTAGACCTTAATATATATTGGGGTGCATACTTGATATGCCTCAATTTAATATAACTTCTAATCCTGTATTTACATATGAAGTAAAAGATATATTCCTTTATTAAAATTTACGATATTTAATTCTCTGTCCATTCGAGTTATATTTCAGTGTCATTTTAGTGAGTAATATTATTAAATGGTCAAGAATTGTTCATATTGCACTTTTGCATGATATTAAAAAGAAAATTGTAACTTATCAAATAAATTTTCATTGCAAAATGAAAGTAATTGAAATTTGTATTTAGTTTGTTCTATTATATGATTTTCTAGATGTTAATCAATTGTCTGTCTAGCCTGATTGAGTCTATATTTTACATAGTGAAACCAATACTTGTCCCCAGGACTGTGTATCTCAATTCATTACATAATTACTAGTATATATATGTCATATCACAGGCTTATGGTTGAGATTTATTGGACATGCAGAAATGGTGTCATAATACTTGTATTATACATCATTTTACAGGCTTATGGTCGAGATTTATTGGAAGCGCAGAAATGGTGTCGATGTTACCAGAAGTCAGGTAATGTTCGTGACTTGAATCAAGCATGGGACTTATACTACCATGTTTTTCGTCGTATATCAAGACATCTTCCTCAGCTTACCTCTTTAGAATTACAGTCTGTTTCACCAAGACTCTTGAAATGTCGAGACCAAGACATTGCCGTTCCTGGTTCTTATGCCCCCAACTCTCCAGTAATACGTATATGCCAGGTACAGGCATCTCTCCAAGTGCTTTCCTCGAAGCAGAGACCTCGTAAACTTTGTATTCGAGGGAGTAATGGAAATGACTTTGTTTTCCTGCTAAAAGGTCATGAGGATTTAAGGCAGGATGAAAGAGTGATGCAGCTATTTGGTTTGGTTAATACCTTGCTCATCAGTAATCCGGACACATTTCGTCGTAATCTGACAATTCAGCGTTTCGCCGTTATACCACTCTCGACCAATTCCGGCTTGATTGGATGGTTACCACACTGTGATACTTTACATGCTTTGATTAGAGATTGGCGCGAGAAAAAGAAAATTCTCCTCAATATTGAACATAGAATCATGATGCGAATGGCTCAAGACTTGGAGCACCTGACCCTGATGCAGAAAGTTGAAGTATTTGAACACGCTCTAGAACACACGCAGGGCGATGATCTTGCTCGTCTTCTTTGGTTTAAGAGTCCCTCCTCGGAAGTTTGGTTCGATCGGCGAACCAATTACACACGCTCTTTAGCTGTCATGTCGATGGTAGGGTATGTGTTAGGCTTAGGAGACCGTCATCCTTCAAATCTCATGTTGGATCAGCTGTCGGGTAAAATCATACACATAGACTTTGGCGATTGTTTTGAAGTCGCAATGACCCGGGAAAAATTCCCCGAAAAGATTCCCTTCCGCCTCACGCGGATGCTCATCAACGCCATGGAAGTCACTGGCATAGACGGGACTTATCGTATGACTTGCGAGTCTGTCATGACCCTGATTCGACGTAACAAAGATTCCCTCATGGCCATGTTGGAAGCTTTCGTTTACGACCCGTTACTCAATTGGCGCCTGATGGAACACACACAACCCAAGAGTAAACGCTCTGTTGTTGGAGAGAGTGTCAGTGGTGGTGGGGGTAGTGGCGAGACGCCTCAAACACCAGTTATGGAAGCTGCATCTGAAGCATCAACGGCACCTCTTGGCTCCCACGCTAAGAAGATTGATGCAAGAGAAGATTCTGGGACTTCGGAGGCTCTGAACAAGAGAGCCGTAGCAATTATCAATCGAGTAAGAGACAAATTGACAGGTAGGGATTTTTGTCATGATGAACCCTTGGATGTTCACAAGCAAGTGGAATTGCTAATCGCACAAGCAACCTCTCATGAAAATCTGTGTCAGTGTTACATTGGATGGTGTCCATTCTGGTGATTGGTTTGCTAATGGTAGGTTATGTTGTTAGTATTGTATGAAGCTTGATTGAAAAGTAGGAAATATTTTTCTTAAAGTGAGAGAGACATCAGCTTTATTCAATATACGATCAGTGATAATTTCTATTTAATTAACAGGGTATCTGTTAAAACGTTAATGAAGAATAATGTGGCATATGATGCGTTTCATCTAATTTAGTATTATTTGAATTTTATTAATGTTAAACACAGTAATTATACAAATTTGTATATTGTAATAATAAAACAGATGGCGGTTTGCATTGATGAAAGTGCATGTCCCAAAAGTTAAAAGTTCCATTTATTGTATCTCATATTTTGTCTCCACAGTCAAGTATAATTAAAAATTAGGGAAAACTCATTAGGATTAATTTGGTTTCATGTTTAATGACTAATGAGGAGATTAGTGAATGACAATCTTGCATTTTGCATAAAGTTCGTGTTTTCTGATTATGTTTGAGAAACAAACATGCAAGTCCTCTACTGTTCATTACTAAACTTGAAGACTGATAATGCGAAAGACATAGCAAGCTGTATTATCTTGTGTTTTACTCGTGGACTGAAACCAAAATATACTTTTGTTAACATGCATAGTAAATGACTTTGGTGGGGTGATTTTTTCTTTTAATCATTGTATTGTTAGCTATCCAGAACATCCTAATATAGACTCATTATATTCACAGTCTTACCTAAAAGTTTAAGATTCCACTCCCAGGTAGGCTTTTCAGCCAGTCAGTGGAATCGGTCTGACAATATATCCTTGAGAAAGTGTGGCTTGGGAATTAAGACTGGATTCCTCATTCCTGTTGTCCCATGGTGGTCTACATCTTGGGTTTGCAAACTTTGCAGTCGAAAATGCTAACCACTACATCACAGTCTTTAAATATTCTGTTTTTATTACATAATACTTTTTAAATTTGTAGTACCTTTCATATGCTTACATTTGTCTTTATTTCATGGTCATCGTTTGTTTATTACTGAGATTGTAGTATCTGCTTTGAATTTTATCGCTTTATTTGACTATTTTTGGATGCATATACAGGAAACTATTGAAGACTTACATCCACAAAATTTTCATAAGGTACTAATTTTGGTGTTATAGGTAGTTAGAACTCTGAACAGAGAACTTGAGAACTTTCTCTATATATTGAAATGAAAAATAAACATACTTTATGTCCAGATTCAAACAATAGTTTTAGGATTGTTATGTTTGTGATGATTCTCTCACAAACCTCCATGAATTATTATCATGTAAGGCTTCTTTTTGTCTTAATGATTATATAGTATTTAAAGAAATTATTTAAAGTGTTTAAAGACGTTAATTTACGTTATGAATATCTTCTTCAGAGTGGAGTGACAACAATTACGGTCAGCAAGATGAATATGAGAGAATATCCTACCAATAAGTTGTGCAGAAAAGATTTTTGAATCCATTGCTACCGAGGAAATTGCTGGGACACATTATTGTGGTAAATATTCTCTCATATTCAGGGAATCGTTTCACTAGACAATCTAATAAGAAAAAACTTTTCATATGACCAATATGTATAAAATTGGCTGTAGAGGCTAGTTTAATACACTATTGTATTTAATATTGATGTAAATGTTTGGTTTTCTCTACATATTCTTGGGTGTCTTAAGCTGCAGTTAATGAGAGAGGTCAGTCTCTGCATATGCTTAATAGGATAATTAAATCCGTGTGCATATGTAGTGGCAAAAATAAGTTTTTAAACACTAAAATCTTTTATCCTGGCCTGTCTTTTGTCTAAAGCTTATATTTTTGGTGGTCATGAATTCAGTCTGAAAACCAGGTGAAATAAAGTTGTTTTTATTGTTCTTTAAATTTCATAAAATATATAATATTTTTGACTGGAAGTGATAGGGAATGGTTGTTTCATCCTACTATAGTTTCTTATTTTTAGATGCAGACAGGTAAAGAGGTTTAAAGATTTTTCAAAAACATTAATCCTACCACTAATAGTTATGTTAGTAACCACCTTTCTGCACAGGACTGTATCATGCTGGACAAACATCGTCATCGATTTTGCGTTACGGACTCCCTTTGTCAACAAAGGGCCAATACCGTGCCTTCTTTAGAAGGACTTTGGTTTTGACAGGCGTGACCGTTACAATGAGTTAATGCACAGAGTAATCTCAGACTGTGGCAGACCGCGAACCCTCGACTTGATGAATCAAAGTCGCGAGTGCTATCACTCTGCCACTGTATCATGCTGGACAGGTTTTTTTACTATTATGGTTTAAGAAGTGCAGGCAGTATCGTTCTCTTGAACTCTTCCTTTGGGGAAAAAGAAGTAGCGTTGCCTGACATTTTGTTCGGTTGTGGCCATGCATGATATAGTAACCACATTGGGGTTGAGAAAGGTGGATATTAAGCGCATTAATCTGAGTCTTGAATAAGATACAAAACTAAAACTGCAAGCCTTGTGTTCACATTTGTTGTTTATTTCAAAGGTCAAGCGCAGCATAGCTCCCCGTGGAGAAAAGCACTTGATGGGATACATGGAAAAAAAAAAAGAAGTCTAGCTATTCTTCCTTAGTTTTCCTTTTTTCCAACATGTTTGTTATTCCTGAAGAGGCATCAGATATTACAAAGCCTGTTATTATTATGACTGATGTTCTTCATCTGTATTCTTGTGGTCACCTTGGCAAAGTGCCACACACATCTTTGATTTGTCAGGTCATCAGTTTGAGACCCGCCACAGTCTGTTTTTAGAAAGGGCATTACCTCAGGGTAACGGTTGCACTTGCCAAAGTCCTTTGCAAAAAGGCATCATCCTGGCTCTTAATGGGAAAGGGAGTCCATGAAGCAAAACCAAATCAATGTGGGTCTTTGGCAGTCTCGTTTGTGATGATAAGCTCACCCAATGTAGAATTGATTAATTTAATTTGTCATAGGCAGCTGACCTTTTAGCGTACTCTCTGAGAGCATGACTATTTTATTTTTTTTTTTAACTCCTGTAAATGCTATTTTGAATTACCATAGAGTTGTTTATTCAGTGGCTAATTAGACTTTGCTATATATCTAAAAGGATTGTTTAAAATTTCAGAATAGCTGTTCAATGGTGTGACCAATTTTTTTCATCAAATAGTTTTTAATCCTTATTTTAATGTATTTACAGGGCATCTTTGTGAAAAAGTGGCTATTTAGTAAAATGTCACATACCAAAGATAATGCTTTTGTTTCTGGGTGTATATTTTTGTGGGTACTTTTCGAAAGACCTTATGAGCCAGTAAAAAGTAATCATGTGGGATTTTATCTGAGTACAATTCTATTTTAGAATTTAAATTAATTATAGTCTTTTGAATATAAGAAAATATTTTTCAATGATAAGCCAAGAGGGTAAGTTACTCTGTTAACTGCTTGACTAGAGCCAGAATGCTGTAAAGCTAGAGAACTAAATGTTGTCTCCAATCTGAGGATAGTAAGTTTTGTGCATAATTTTTTTGGAGGGTACTGGAAATCAACATCTAAATATTTTCTAGTGTTTCGTTTTATATATTACAACATTTGCTTGATAAAATAAAATATATGTGATTATGTGATGCTATATATTATGAGTTATGGAATGGTAGTGGATGTGTGTAGATAGGGAATTTCAAAAGTCCCTCCTTAGTTTGATTTGCAACTATCTTTTCAACTACATTAATCATGTAGTAAGCTCTCATTCAATGGACAATAATTGATATGAGTATCCTATTAAAGGTGTGTCATTTTCCTCTGCCACCTTGCTGATATAGCAGAGGTGTAAAATTGCTGCATTGCAGGAGGTTTTCCAATCTGCTTAGACATTTATGGACAGTCTATGGCCAGCATTATGCCAAGGAAAGGAAAACTATCATCGAGACCCAGCACAAGTTTACAAAAACTGAAGAGAGCAGAGTGAGGCGACTGTTGAAGCTATCCATGAGACTTGTTTGGAGTCAAGGAAGCCCATTTGGCAAGCAGCTTCGGAACTGAACATCTGCACCACAATGGATTTTGCAAGTTCTATCCATACGATATATATATAGCGCTGATCAGTTCTGCAGCTGCTAGCCAAATGTACTTTTCTTGACTATGAACATACCTTTCATGGCCATTTCCAACATTTTCATCACTCCTACCATGAGGACATCCTGATCGGGATTTGTTCTTTATGAATCCGGGTGTCAACGATCGTTTTCTTGCCTGCTGCACAAAGCTGTCATAATTCTGACAAAAATCATCACATTGCTTCCATGGCATTGAAAAACTTCCTGCCGTGTAGTGACATTGCACCTCTTGTTTAAAATCAGCTTTGGTAGCAGAAGAAAATGGTGCTAAACTTCAAAAGTAGACTCAAAACAATTCTCAGCTACTGAGTAAGAATATTTCCGTTTTCAAATCTCCAGAATTGTTGTTCTCTGAGCTGACTGTCCAAACTACCCTAGTCCTAAGGGAAGGCAATACCAATTCAAGGCTTTTCCACAGAGCTCTCATGGATTGTATGTCTAGTTGATGGCATATTTGGTTTTGTGGTGCAATTTTTTATAATGCGTTTCCTGGGTTCTCAATGTCTCCACCTAGGAGTCTTTGAAAAATGACCACTGAAGTCTTTTTCTGCATGTAAAAAATATTGTGTTATTGTATGCGTTGCGTTGAGAGATGATGTGATGTGAAGCCTCTCCCAGGTTCTCCTGCCCTGTGAGGGGCAGGGGTTGGTGTGGCAATTTGGCTTTATTAGCTGCACCTCTTATGAGTTTATGCTTTGCAGAGTGAACTTATAATGAAGACGCTGCCACTCCAGGTCCAGTTGGCAGAGTAATATAGTCTGGCACCCACTTATTCATGATAGGAGTCAAGTTAATACAGAGAGCTTCCAGATTTTGCAGGTGTCAAGAGATGCTTTTCTTCATAAAATACGTGTATTTTCCTCGAATATATATTGTCTGATGGAGGTCTGGTGTTTTGTTTATCATACGATGATACTGGATATTAAAGTATACCCTCCAATACTGATAGCATGTAATATATGTCCACAACTAAAGAATATACTACAATCTTCATTTACTAAGTAAAGAGCATTGGTTTTGCAATTTCCAATGCTAAAAGGCATTTCAGCAAAATGTTTACTCATGGAGTTAACAAACAATACTACTCATGAGGAGAGCCACTTAACAGTACACTCGAAAAACGAAGTTTATTCAAGTAGACATATCAAGACTTTCTAGGACTTTTTGCAGTCTTATTTGTATCATCACATATGATTACACGCTTCTTTCTGGAAAAAAAAAAAAAAAATTAGTGTCTTTAATATTCTAACATAAATTAAATTATATTCTCAGCCAGGAGTTCAATTTCCTTATATAGTCTAGTCACTTAGCTGTAATGATCCAGAGAAATTTATGTAATGATTTAGAGAAATTTAAGATATACAGTCACACATCTGTATGCAGAATTAGTTCCCTAACACCTCTATGTACAAAAAAAAAATTTAATATATATATATATATATATATATATATATATATATATATATATATATATATATATATATATATATATATATATATATATATATATATATATATATATACACACACCTAGTTCTTAGAATAACGGGAAGATAGGTTCTCAGAAGTGACGGGTAAGGTGAAAATTGCGTAATGTAACGAGTCATTTTCCATAAGAAACAATGATGATGGGCATGGATACGTATCACAACCGTACAGAGACACACTATGCCAAAGATATAAGATAAGTAACACATATTTTATAAGTACATAAGAAAGCAGAAACACCAGTAGTTATTTATATTAACATGCAAATAGTGTAGAGTATAAAAGATATACAAATTTACTGTACAGTAAACAAATTAATGCACTCTATTATGCGGTGGGCAACAGGCATACACTGGGACGTGCGTGAGTGGCAGTGAGCACGAGGATGCGAGAGAACGAACCTCTTATCTGCAAACGTTTTTGCTCTTGCACACTTTTTCCCTGACGATATTATATGGCAAGTTTGTCTGCTGTTTGTTCTTAATGCTTTTTTCCATTTTCTCCATAATATGCGATCGCATTAAGAGGTAGAAGAGGAGGAGGATGCGGGAGAACGAACCTCTATCAGCAAAAGTTTTTCCGCCTCTGTATCAGCTGATGCACTCTCGCACGCCATTTCCCTGACGATGTTATATGGCAAGTTTGTTTGTTGTTTCTTCTTAATGCTCTTTTTCCATTCTCTCCAAAATATCCGACTGCATTAAGCGGTAGTAGAGGAGGAGGATGCGGGAGAACGAATCTATCTGCCAACGTTTTGCTGCCTCCGTATCAGCTGATGCATTCTCGCACGCTATTTCCCTGACGATATATCGCAAGTTTGTTTGCTGTTTGTTCTTAATGCTCATCCACGTACTGTATTTAGCATTTTTTCCATTCTCTCCATAATATCCGATCGTATTAAGTGGTAGAAGAGGAGGAGGATGCGGGAGAACGAACCTCTGTCTGCAAACGTTTTGCCGCCTCCGTATCAGCTGATGCATTCTCGCACGCTATTTCCCTGACGATATTATATCGCAAGTTTGTTTGCTGTTTGTCTTTAATGCTTTTTTTCCATTCTCTCCATAATATGCGATCACATAAAGTGGTAGAAGAGGAGGAGGATGCAGGAGAACGAACATCTATCTCCAAACATTTTGCTGCCTCCGTATCAGCTGACGCGCTCTTGCATGCTTTTTTCCTGACAATATACAAACCTTAACAGAAACAAAGTTAGAACAAGCGATATATCCACGCAGTATGCTGGGTAAAGTGACACTGAAGCACATGGCAGCATGGCGGAAAAGTACCTTCGAGGCAGTCGATTATTTACTAAAATGAAATTTGTATTTTTTCGAATTTTTTTGATTGGGGGTTATTCATGTATTTCGTATTTTTGTTACTATTATTTTTTGGGGGCGTTATTCCAAGTTCGTGGATTATAAACACGCGTAAAAAGCGAACTAGGAGGGTATATATATATTATATATATATATATATATATATATATATATATATATATATATATATTATATATATATATATATATATATATATATATATATATATATATATATATATATACACACAATGGTGACCCTAACCCACAAACGTCTGTTCCCAGGAATAAAATTTTGACTCTAACCCACGAACACACGTGTTGGCCAGGCCACAGTGTTTCCACTTGCCCGCTCTCAGTTCTGCATTGGTGCCCGCACTGTGTGGTTCGTTTGTGATCTGTTTGTAGTTCTTGCATTATTTTCCATTGTATTGCCTTTCAGGTAGACCTTATTATGGCTCGTAAGAAAGTTAAGAGCTTTAGTGACAGTGGCGTCAAACACCCTACATGCATAACCGTGGAAACAAAAAATGAAATCATTACTAAACATGAAATTGGGGTTCGTGTGTCTGATTTCGCCACGCAGTATAACATGGCGAAATCGAGTATCTGTACTATTTTGGAGAATAAAGAGGTTTTAAAGGTGGCTGATGTGGCTAAGGAAGTAAATCTATTAACGAAGAAAAGATCACAGTGATAGAAGAGGTAGAAAAATTATTGTTGTTGTGGATAAATGAATAACAGCTGGTTGGAGATAGTATTAGTGAGGCCATAATATGTGCTAAGGCTTTGCAAATCCACCATGATTTAGTAGCGAACTCTCCGACTTCTAGTGGCGCTAAAGTTGACGAATTTAAAGCCAGCAGAAGCTGGTCTGAACACTTTCATCAACGACCTGTGATTCAGAGCGTCATTAGACATGGAGAGGCGGCTAGTTCCGACCAAAAAGCAGCGGATATTTACTTGAAGGAATTTGCTAAATATGTTGAGATTAAGTTATATCCCGCAACATGTTTTTAACTGTGATGAAACAGGACTCATTTGGAAGAAAATGCCCAAAAGAACCTATATAACCCAAGAGAATTCACTGCCTGGCCACAAACCAATGAAAGACGGGCTTACACTTTTATTGTGCACTAATGCTAGTGGTGACTGTTTAGATCAAGCCTCTTTTAGTTTACCACACTGAAAATCCACGTGTTTTGAAGCGCAATAACATGTCTCCTCATAATGGATAATGGTCCTGCCCTCCAGGTGTGGAAGATTTTGCTATAAATTACGACTTCATTAAAGTAAAATTTCTGTCTCCCAACACTACTCCTATCCTCTAGCCCATGGACCAGCAGGTAATTTCTAATTTCTAGAAACTGTATACAAAGGGTCTTTTTGCCAGGTGTTTCCAGGTGACCAATGACAAGGATTTGACCCTTTGTGATTTCTGGAAAGACCACTTTAATATCCTCCACTGCATTGGCTTCACTGAAAAAGCCTGAAAGGTTGTCTCATATCGCACACTGAACTCCGCCTGGAGGAAACTTTGGCCTGGTTGTGTGCCTGATAGAGACTTCGAGGGCTTCAAGCAAACAAACAAAATTTATTTCCATTTCAATACAATGGGTATTCGTCAGCCAGGGCAAGCCCCAACCCCCCACTGTGGTGTCCAACCACAGCAGTTCCTGCCAGTAAACAGCTTAAACTCTCGGTCTTGGACGGGAACCGATCTTTCGACCTCGTGAATGCGAAGCCAGCGCGTTACCACTGTACTAGCCAGCAGGTGTTAGCTATCAAAATTGTGGATGACACTGTGGCCACAGGCAAAAGTATGGGCTTAGAGGGCAATGAGGAGGATGTGGAGGAGCTGGTGGAGGACCACAAAGAAGAATTTACCACCAAAGAAATAATTGAGTTGCAACGTGAACAGGTGAAGATTCTCCAAGAGGAGCAGTCGTTGGGGGAGGGGGATGAGAGGGAAATGGTGTCCTGTGAAGAATTAAAAGAAATTTTTAGTAAGGGGAAAGATGTACAGGCTTTTATTGAGAATCCTCACCCAGATAAAACTGTGGGCAACAGAGTAGTGAACATCGTAAATGACAATGCGATGAATATTTTTAGAAAAATTTACCAAAGAAGAAAAAGACAAATTTCTCTGCATCGTTTCCTTGTGCCAGTAGGCAGGTTAGCAGCTTCCAAAAGCGAAAAAGAGAGAAAACAATAGTAATAGAGCCTGTATCGGAAAGTTCCCTAACGTTTTTATGGAAGGGGCCTCTCCTTCCAAAAATTAGTTCCCCTTCTCTTCCTCCTCCACTACCATCCATGTATGCCACCAACAATCATCCACAAAGGTAAATACAGTACTACCATGTTTTATTAATGTAATTATCCTTTTACAGATAAAATGCATATAACCTGTATTATATTTCATGTTTTTTACGGACTTGAAATATTTAAAATGAATATTTATTGTGACTAGGAATGGATTAATTGAATTTACATACTTTTCAATGGGAAAAATAAATCCAACCCACAAACAGGTTTTGGGAACGGATTAAATTCGTGAGTTGAGGTCACTACTGAGTGGTGACCCCAATCCTTGAACAATATTTTGAAAAATTTTTTACCCCAAGCCACGAACACGCATGTGTTGGCCAGGCCACCACATGTCCCACTCGCCCGCTCTCAGTTCTGCACTGGTGCCCGCACTGTGTGGTTCGTTCGTGATCTGTTTGTAGTTCTTGCTTTATTTTTCTTTGATTTACCTTTTATATAGCCCTTATTATGGCACCTAGGAAAGTTAAAGGTGTTAAGTGATATTGGGGAATTCTCTTTCCAAAAATTAGTCCCCCTCCTCCTCCTCCTAAACCACCATCCACGTATGCCAGCAACAATCATTCACAAAGGTAAATACAGTACTGTTTCTTGTCTACATTATTTTTTTTTTACCTACAATATGTACTCTTTACTACTGTATTTGTTCTTAGTGGGAGAATGTGAAAACTTTTTCTATGTGCTGGTCTTTTCTATTTTATACTGAGTATCAACTAGTATTTACTGTATACCTGAATATGTACATGTTTTACTTTAGTAGAGTTGAATTCCTTTCTATTATTAATGTAATTTTCCTTTTATAGATAAAATACATATAACCTGTATTATATTTCATGTTTTTCGTTACTAAAAAATTTTTAAAATTAATATTTATTGTGACCAGGAACGAATTAATTGAATTTAAATGCTTTTCAGTGGGAAAAATGAATCCAACCCATGAACAGTTTTTGAAAAGGATTAAGTTCCTGGTGTGTGTATATATATATATATATATATATATATATATATATATATATATATATATATATATATATTATATATATATATATATATATATATATATATACACACACGAGGATATTGTAAACATGCACCAACCAGGTAAATATTTAGGGAGGGAAAGCAAAGGCCAACAAAAGTAACCTTTGAGAGAGGGGACACATGTAGAGAAACATTGAAGAGGAAAAAAGGAAAAAAAACCTAAAAGACCTTCAAGAATTCAAAATAGTGTTCATTAGATGATACAGAACACAGAAAGAGTTGGAAAGGATCAAAAACTTGTTGCAAGAGGCTAGAAGGTTAAATGAGCAAAGAAATGAAGAGAAGAAAAATTTTCATTTCACAGTTCTTCCAGACAAAGGTGAGATAAAGAATATAATGATAGAAGATCAGAGGATGGGGCCTCATTAAGATTGTTATACACAAATGCTGATGGATTAGCTGATAAGGCAGTAGAATTAAAAGATTGGATTCACAATAGTAAGGGAGATATAGTAGCAGTTACGAAGACTAAGTTGAGTGAGGACATAAACAGTGTCACACTTTTTCCTAAAGGCTTCAGAATATTGCGGGTTCAAAGATCTGGAAGGACTGGTGGAGAAATAACACTGTTCATAAGTGAAAGGATTCAGGTTGAAGAAATAAACTTTGCTATAGAAAGTGAGTTCAAGGAATTTCTTGTTACTCGCATAAATACTGGGTCAGAGAGCATTATATTAACTGTTGTATATAACCCACCAAGGAACCAACATACTTCAAAATGTAAGGTAATGAGAATGGGTACAAGTACAAGAAGGCCTAACCTTGACTACTTGGTGGCAAGAGTAGAACTTCAAAAGATCTGGAAGGACTGGTGGAGGGATAACACTGTTCATAAGTGAAAGGATTCAGGTTGAAGAAATAAACTTTGCTATAGAAAGTGAGTTCAAGGAATTTCTTGTTACTCGCATAAACACTGGGTCAGAGAGCATTATATTAACTGTTGTATATAACCCACCAAGGAACCAACATAGGCTAGAAGTTTATGAGGAGAGTCATATAGGTACTACTGAGGTCATAAACTCAGTTGTTAACATTGCACGGAAGAGAAAATGTAGGATCTTGACTATGGGAGATTTTAATCATGGAGAGAGAGATTGGATAAATCTTGACCCACACAGTGGTGAGGACTCATTCGGGGCAAGATTTCTAGATTGCATACGCGGGAATTTCCTACACCAAGATGTACTGGAACCAACGAGGGCCTGGGGTGGGGATGAACCATCACTACTTGATCTAGTATTCACAGATAACGTGTTGGATATAGAAAAAATTGAATATGAACCACCAATTGGAGAGAGTGACCACTGAGTGTTGTTGATGGAGTATATTATTGAAGATGTTCTGCCTGAGAGTAGAGGCACTGAGGACACGAGGAGGAACCATCCGAAAGGAGACTACATCAAAATGAATGAGCGTTTTGCAGTTATTGACTGGAGGACCTTATTTACCAACAAATCTGTACAATATACTACATCTTTTGTGAGAAATATGGGAAGATAGTAGATTGCTGCATACCTGTCACCAAAGTAGGTTAAATTCATGCCAGTGAGAAATGGTTTGATAATGAGTGTAAAAGAGCTAAGGAGTGGAGAGACAAATGTTGGAAAAAGTATAGGAGGAGAATGCCTGGCAGACCTATAAAAGAGCAAGAAATGACTACCTAAGTAAAAGAAGAGAGGCAAAGAGAGACTATGAAAGGGACATCACCAGGAAGGCTAAAGAAAGTCCAAAACTTTTCCACAGCATTATCAGAGGAAAACTGAAGGTAAAAGAACTGGTTTTAAAGCTTAAGAGAGCGGATGGAAGCATCACTGAAACGAATGAAGAGATCTGCAAAGAAGTGAACAAAGAGGTTCAGTCAGTATTTACAGTAAATACCCTACCCCCTCAGATTGCAGAGACAGAAGCTCTTGGGCCGGTATTAGAGAACATCATTCCTTCAGCCACAGAGGTATGCAAAGCGCTGATGGAGTTAAATGTCCATATAGCTACAGGTCCTTATGAAATATCCCCTTATATACTTAAAAAATGCGCAAATTCAATATCAACGGCAGTAAGTATCTTTTTTCTTTTGCTGGAGTCAGGGGAGATTCCAAGATGCTGGAAACAAGCGAACGTGATACCTATCTTCAAAAAGGGAAGAAGGGATACAGCTCTAAACTATAGACCTGTTTCCTTGACCAGCAGTTTGCAATGTTATGGAGAAACTACTAAGGATACTAAGGAAACATATCTCTCTTCACTTGGAATCCTTCAACTTTTTGTCAGTGAGACAACATGGCTTCAGAGGAGGAGATCAACAGTAAGAAACTTATTCAAAATTTATGATGAGGTAAGCCGAATCTTACAGGAAAGAGAGGGCTGGGCAGATTGAATATTCCTAGACTTCCAGAAAGCATTTGACACTGTCCCACACGAGAGAGAGTTATGAGGAAGCTGTAATCAATGGCAAGAATAGGTGGAAATGTCTAGAAATGGATAAAAACATACTTAAAAGGAAGGAAACAGAGGGTTAGAGTAAGACTCTCAGTGTCTGAATGGAGAGGAGTCAGTAGGGAAGTTCCACAGGGTTCAGCTTTAGGGCCACTTTTGTTCCTTGTATATGTAAATGACCTACCAGAGTCAGTAAATTTATTTATGAATATGTTTGCAGATGATGCAAAGATTGTGAAGAAAGTAAGAAACAAGAACAATGGTAGCAAACTTCAGGAAGATCTAAATAGTCTGCATGAGTGGTCAGAAAATTGGCTAATGAAATTCAATACTTCAAAATGTAAGGTAATGAGAATGGGTGCAAGCGCAAGAAGGTCTAACCTTGACTACTTGGTGGAAAGAGTAGAACTTCAAACGACAGAGAATGAGAGAGATCTAGGAGTAAATATACTAAGAGATCTGGGAGTAAACATACTGGCCGATATGTCTCAAGAAATGCATATAAATGGTATAGTAAGGGCAGAATATGCTTTCTTAGAAATGTAAGGGTACCTTTGAGGCACATGGACAAAGAAATGTTCAAAAATATTTCTGTAACCTCTGTGAGGCCAAAGCTTGAATATGCAGCCCCGTTTTGGAATCCGCACTTGAAAGGCAAGTAGTAAAACTGATATACGCAATCTCAGTTATGAGAGGCTGAGGGAATTTGACTTACCATCACTCAAAGCTAGAAGGTTGAGGGGGGGATATAGTGACAGTTTTTAATTTCCTTCATGGTTATAACTGAGTGGATAGGGATCAATATTTTCATATGGCTGGCACTAGAATTAGAGGTTACAGTTTGAAGCTTCGTAAGAAAACTTCTTTGCAGGATGTAAGGAGTACTTATTTAGTGTAAGAGAGTTGATAATTGGAATTCACTAAGAGAGGAGGTACTTAATGCTAACTCAATCCACTGTTTTAGGGGCAAGTATGATAAGTATCAATAAGTACATAATGGAACCGATCAGGAGAAGGGAAATTACGATCTTGGAGCTCTTTCCCGTAAGCACAATTAGCTAATTACACACACACACACACACACGAAAAATACACCTGTCAACAGTACTGAGTTAAGTTGCCAAGTAGCACAGCGGTTTTTATTTTCTTTTGCTTTCTCTTTTATTATTTTTTATATTGTAGAAATTGAGTTAAATCTAAAGTCTGATCCTGTGATAACATACCTTGGTTAGCAAGTGATTAATATTTCTGTTTTTTTCTGAAATGACCACTTTATCGGTTAAGAATATATAGCAGAAACAGGTGGGTGTCTCCTCATATATATATATATATATATATATATATATATATATATATATATATATATATATATATATATATATATATATATATATATATATATATACACACACCTAGTTCTCAGAATAACGCCTAGATAGGTTCTCAGAATTGTCGGGTAAATGGAAAATTGCGTGAAAAAACGAGTAATTTTCCATAGGAAACAATGATAAAGGGCATAGATACGTTCCAAACCTTACATAGACACACCATGCCAAAGATATACGATAAGTAAAAACATATTTTATTACTACATAGCAAAGCAGAAAGCCCTGTATCTATTTATAAGAGTATACAAAAGATATTCATATTCACTTTACAGCTAGAAATTAACATACATTACTGTACTGTACTCTATTATGCAGTGGGCAACAGTCATACAGTACACTGGGACATGCATGGTGGCCGTGAGCAAGTAACTTATGCAGTAGAAGAGGAGGAGGATGCAGGAGAATGAACCTCTATCTGCAAATGTAAACAAAGATAAAATAAAAATTATAAATAACCAAAGCAAGACTAAAAAAACGAAAAAAAAATTAATTATGCAATGCATAAATCTACCATATGACATTAAAAACCTTAATCTACATTCTCTAGAGAGGCGCAGAGTTAGGGGGGGTATGATTGAGGTGTGTTAATGGTTTAAAGGGATAAACAAGGGTGATATTAATAAAGTTTAAAAAATTCATGATCAAACCAGAACTCATAATGGATTTAAGCTTGATAAATTTAGGTTCAGAAGGGAAATTGGTGAAAATTGGCTTGGTAATACCGTAGAGTATTCTAAGTAGGATAATAAATGCCAATACCTTAGACACCTTCAAATGTAGACTAGATAGACATATGACAGAGGTAGGGTGGGTGTATATATAATGTATAATTGACGTGATGTTATCACTCTTGATGACACCACTTTGTTGTAGTGTTGCTGGTCACTACGTTACTTTTAATACCAGAAGGGTGCAAGGTAAGAATGGACAAGCGGTGGTTCCTTGATCTTAATTTATTCTGAAGTACACCATCTTCGACGCCTCAATGTCCCCCCATCCTATGACTATCAAAATGTATGATCTATTCGTGCCCCTGGTACTATTCTGACTTATTGTCGCTCTCTGACTGCTTCTCTGGCTGCCATGGGGATGCTTGAAATACCCCAAAGGGCAGGGCGTGTCGCTAAATCTACTTCTGCCAATTACCTTCAGGTTCAAAGAGAGGTCCCTCCTCTTGGGGGATGGGCTATTTCAGCTGGCCTATAGAACGGAAGAGTTTTAGGTCAGTGCGTGGCTATTGGGTATCCCTCTAGGGCATATAGGGTTACTTGTGGTTTTGGGCAGGGCCGAATTCTGGGTCTTTCCCACACTCTTGAGGCACTTGACGCCGGGTGGCTAAGCCCTGGTGCTAAAGCACCTGGGTTCAGCCAGGTGCTAAGCCCTATGGATCCAGCCAGGTGCCAAGCCCCCCTGGATCTGTTTACTGTACCCAGATAAACAACTGGGAGAGTATTCTATTTCACCCTTGACCTTTAGCCTCTCATGTTTCTCTTCACGACTTGTTACAGTTTCAGATTCTGGCTTCAGCAAGACTTCAGTCATGCGACATCACTCCCAACCAAAACTGAAATATCTTTTATTTCAGTCGAAGCATGGGCTATCTTTTGAGAGCTCTTGGATATATCCTAGCTAACATTAGTTTACAATAAAAATGGGGCCGAATTATTTAAGCTATTATCTAAGGATTCCTATTTCTATGAACTCTAAACAATCTTTAGTACAGACATATTCCTATATTTAAAAAATAAAAATAACCTTAATCATTAGGATTTCAGTGTGTAACTAATCATTATCAAACATTAATTAAGATCACAAGTTAGTTTAGATCATAACTTTACTTTATCTAGTTCTCTCCTTTTTCAAAAGATTTACACAATTTGATTAGTTACAGTGAACATATGAATCATGTAGAACATTAGCAAACAAATTTTGTAGAGTATTAGCATGTACGAACATTTAAAATGCGATAGACAATAACATAATTGGAAATTTCTATAAGCCACCTCATCTTATAATTTCTACTCCTATCGTTGCTATGGGGCATTGATTTGTCTTAAAATTAGGCTTTAAAAAACTACTCCTGAAACAAAACATTTGTTACGATGTGAAAAGTCAAAAAACATTTATCATTAGAAATTACCATTTATGTTATTGTCTATCGCATTTTAAATGTTCATACATGCTAATACTCTACAAAATTTGTTTGCTAATGTTCTACATGATTCATATGTTCACTGTAACTAATCAAATTGTGTAGATCTTTTGAAAAAGGAGAGAACTAGATCAAGTAAAGTTATGATCTAAACTAACTTGTGATCTTAATTAATGTTTGATAATGATTAGTTACACACTGAAATCCTAATGATTAAGGTTATTTTTATTTTTTAAATACAGGAATATGTTTGTACTAAAGATTGTTTAGAGTTCATAGAAATAGGAATCCTTAGATAATAGCTTAAATAATTCAGCCCCATTTTTATTGTAAACTAATGTTAGCTAGGATATATCCAAGAGCTCTCAAAAGATAGCCCATGCTTCGACTGAAATAAAAGATATTTCAGTTTTGGTTGGGAGGGATGTCGCATGACTGAAGTCTTGCTGAAGCCAGAATCTGAAACTGTAACAAGTCGTGAAGAGAAAAATGAGAGGCTAAAGGTCAAGGGTGAAATAGAATACTCTCCCAGTTGTTTATCTCGGTACCGTAAACGGATCCAGGGGGGCTTAGCACCTGGCTGGATCCATAGGGCTTAGCACCTGGCTGAACCCAGGTGCTTTAGCACCTGGCTGAACCCAGGTGCTTTAGCACCAGGGCTTAGCCACCCGGCATCAAGTGCCTCAAGAGTGTGGTAAAGACCCAGAATTTGGCCCTGCCCAAAACTACAAGTAACCCTATATGCCCTAGAGGGATACCCAACAGCCACGCACTGACCTAAAACTCTTCCGTTCTATAGGCCAGCTGAAATAGCCCATCCCCCCAAGAGGAGGGACCTCTCTTTGAACCTAAAGGCAATTGGCAGAAGTAGATTTAGCGACACGCCCTGCCCGTTGGGGTATTTCAAGCATCCCCATGGCAGCCAGAGAAGCAGTCAGAGAGCGACAGTTAGTCAGAATAGTACCAGGGGCTCGAATAGTTCATACATTTTGATAGTCATAGGGTGGGGGGGCATTGAGGCGTCGAAGATGGTGTACTTCAGAATAAATTAAGATCAAGGAACCACCGCTTGTCCATTCTTACCTTGCACCCTTCTGGTATTAAAAGTAACGTAGTGACCAGCAACACTACAACAAAGTGGTGTCATCAAGAGGGATAACATCACGTCAATTATACATTATATATACACCCACCCTACCTCTGTCATATGTAATTATGCAATGCCTAAATCTACCATATGACAGATTAAAAACCTTAATCTACATTCTCTAAAGAGGCGCAGAGTTAGGGGGGGTATGATTGAGGTGTGTGAATGGTTTAAAGGGATAAACAAGGGTGATATTAATAAAGTTTAAAAAATTCATGATCAAACCAGAACTCGTAATAGGTAATGGATTTAAGCTTGATAAATTTAGGTTCAGAAGGGAAATTGGTGAAAATTGGCTTGGTAATACCGTAGAGTATTCTTAGTAGGATAATAAATGCCAATACCTTAGACACCTTCAAATGTAGATTAGATAGACATATGACAGAGATAGGATGGGTGTATATATAATGTATAATGATGCTGATCTTTTCTTATCGTAATCCTCTTTGTACTCGTAGAAGAAGCGCCCGTGGGTGCTTATTTACAAAAAAAATAAAAAAATAATAATGAAAAAAAAAAAAAAAAAAATTAAATAATGTGGGGGGGGGGGGGGGGCATTATTTGCGAAATTCCAATTTTTTACTATTATTTTTTGGGGGAGTTATTGCAATTTCGCGGATAAAAAAATCGCGTATAAAAGGAACAAGGTGTGTAGTATTATATATATATATATATATATATATATATATATATATATATATATATATATATATATATATATATATATATATATATATATATATATATAATATATATATATATATATATATATATATATATATATATATATATATATATATAAAATGATGATGATCTTTTCTTATCGTAATCCTCTTTGTACCCGTGGAAGAAGCGTCCGCGGGCGCTTATAAAAAAAAAAAAATATATAATTTTATTTTTTTTGGGGGGGTTATTCACGAAGTTCGAATTTTTTTTTACTATTATTATTTGGGGGCGTTATTACAATTTCATGGATAAAAAAATCGCGCATAAAAGGAACAAGGTGTATTTATATTAACATGCAAATAGTGTCAAGTATAATAGATATACAGATTTACTATACAGTAAACAAATTAATGCACTTATTTTGCGGCGGCAACAGGCATACACTGGGACGTGCATGGTGGCGGTGAGCACGTAACTTAAGCGGTAGAAGAGGAGGAGGATGTGGGAGAACGAGCCTCTTTCTGCAAAAATTTTTCCACCTCTGTATCAACTGATGCACTCTCGCACGCTATTTCCCTGACAATATTATATGGCAAGTTTGTTTGCTGTTTGTTCTTAATGCTTTTTTCCCATTCTCTCCATAATATCCGATTGCAATAAGCTGTAGAAGAGGAGGAGGATGCGGGAGAACGAACTTCTATCTGCAAATGTTTTTCCACCTCCGTATCAGCTGATGCACTCTCGCACGCTATTTCCCTGATGATATTATATGGCAAGTTTGTTTGCTGTTTGTTCTTAATGCTTTTTTCCATTCTCTCCATAATATCCGATCGCATTAAGAGGTAGAAGAGAAGGATGTGGGAGAACGAACCTCTATCTGCAAATGTTTTGCCGCCTACGTATCAGCTGATGCGCTCTCGCATGCTTTTTGCCTGACGATATACCTTAACACAAATATAGTTAGAACAAGCAATATATCCACACAGTATGCTGGGTAAAGAGACAGTGACGCACATGGCAGCATGGCGGAAAAGTGCCTTCGAGGTGGTTGTTTATTTACTAAAATGAAATTTTTTTTGTCAAATCTTTTTGGGGGGCAGTATTCGTGTATTTCACATTCTTTTACTATTATTTTTGGGGGGCTTTATTCCAATTTTGCGGATTTTAAACACGTGTAAAAAGCGAACTGAGTGTGTGTACAGTGATCCTCTGCTGGATCGCGTTTCTTGGTTCGCGTTTTCACTGTACCACTTTTATTTTTGGCAAATTATTATTTTATATTTTGGATATATGCAAAAATATTAAAATATTAGAAAAATAAAAATTCTCAGTATTTTAATTTTTTTTATTGAAGAAAACATATTTCCTTATCTAATTGATAAAAATTTTTTATTTCCCAGCCTACTAAGTGCCGACCCCTGATGTAATCCCACTCCTACCTTAAATCTATCTGTCTCTCCAACACTGCTTCTCACTCTGGTATACACGTTCCTATGCATCTCCTGAATAATTCTAACATACTTTTCCGAATAAAACAGTAAAAAATAGTAAAAAACAAATTTAGATATACGTATGTACAGTATAACTCACAGTATTGCGTTATGCGAAATAGTGTCCGATAGCGTACAATGTATTGGGGTCGCAGCTACGTGAGCTAGCATTATATATTTCCAGTAGTTTCAAGATTTTATTGATAAAACAACGTTTTCTTAGCCTAAGAATACTAAAAGAGTAAAAAATAATAAAAAACATAAATACTAACAGTATTGCAACATATAAAATACGATACCGCTATCAGCGTTTCGGACAAAGGCTCGTTCAGTCTAACTCACGTGTGTGCCATTCACATTGTGCTTATTAAACGTTTTGCTTGTGTCCGATAGCGTACAATATATTGGGGTCGCAGCTACGTGAGCTAGCATATATATTTATATTTCCAGTAGTTTCATGATTTTATTGATAAAAAAAACGTATTTCTTAGCCTAAGAATAATAAAACAGTAAAAAACATAAATACTAACAGTATTGCAACATGTAAAATAAGATACCGCTATCAACGTTTTGGACAAAGGCTCGTTCAGTCTAACTCACGTGTGCGCCGTTCACGTTGTGCTTATTAATACGTTTTGCTTGTGATTTTTTTACTCGCATATTTTAACCTTTGCAATGCCTCCCAAGCATCCTTCATCTTCTAAGGCTTCTTGTAGTGAGCCTAAGCGGCAAAGGAAAATGTTAACCATAACAGATAAGGTAAGTCTACCTATCACGTACATATATATTTACGTTGCATGCTGTTATTTATAAAGTAAAGGGTGGTTTTTTAACGGTGCAGGGAGGGTTCATGCAGTAAACGTAAAAATAATTGTAAAATACCTATATACATAAGTATGTCATATAAATTTATGCTTGCATGCTGTTATTTAAGAAGTAAAGGGTGGTTTGTTTACAGTAAAGGGAGGGTTTATACAGTTTATACGGTGTAAACGTAAAAATAAATTAAAACACAGTAATCCCCCCATTATCGCGGTAGTTTGGTTCCGGGACCCGGTGCGAGACAGGAAAACCGCGAAGCAGGATCAGCCTATATGTACATAGATATTTTTATTTATTTTTACTTTTAGACTGTATAAACCCTCCCTGTACTGTTAACAAACCACCCTTTACTTCATAAATAACAGCATGCAACGTAAATTTATATGAAAGTGATAGATAAAATTACGGTGAATGAAGTGGTAATTACATGACATACTCATGTACATAGGTATTTTACAATAATAATTTGCCAAAGAAAAAAAAACCGCGATACAGTGAAAATGCGAACCAAGAAACGCGATACAGCGGGGGATCACTGTATCTATGTACATATAGGCTGATCCTACTCCACGATTTTCCTGTCACACGCCGGGTCCCGGAACTGAACCCTTGCGATAATGGAAGGAACACTATATTTATATATATATATATATATATATATATATATATATATATATATATATATATATATATATATATATATATATATATATATATATATATAGTGTTACCCTGTTTATTCGCGTTTCTGAACCCTCGAGATAATGGAAGGAACACTATATATATATATATATATATATATATATATATATATATATATATATATATATATATATATATATATATATATATATATATATATATATATATATATATATATATATATATATATATATATATATATATATATATATATATATATATATAGTGTTACCCTGGTTATTCGCGTTTCTTGGTTCGCATTCTCACTGTATCGCGGTTTTTTTTTTTGGGGGGGGGGGGGAAATAATAAATTATTGTGACACCAGGATGGGCCAAAAAAATGATGAAATAAAGCAGACTTTATCAGGTTGCAAAGAGAAACAGAGATGGAGAGTGTAATGACGTGTCAGATGTGAAGGGCTTATAAAAGATGTGTAATGAATATCCAGCTCTCTGCTGGGTTTTAATATACCTCTGCATTACTTTCATGATGTCTATTCCAATAATTCTGCTTAGATCTTATTATTATTATTTTTATTATTATTATTATTATTATAATAATTATTATTATTATTATCATTGGCAACAATAATTTTCCTTTGATGATGATTGTGGAATTATTATCATCATCATCATTATTATTATTATTATTAAAGGCTCATCATTGTTTGTACATCTGTTGATTTATTTACTTTTAATAACTGTGTAAAGTGCCCCTCCCTAGTTGGCTGGGACAAAGAGAGTGTGGGGGGTTGGGTAGCATAGAATGTTGGAGAGAGAGAGAGAGAGAGAGAGAGAGAGAGAGAGAGAATCTTTAAGTAACTCTTGTTCATTCAACCAAAACTACATTATTTATAGTAAAAATGATGGTTTAATTACAAATCCGTAGTAATAATGATGATAATATTAATAATAATAATAATAATGATAATAATAATAATAATCTCCCCAATCATCATCAAAGGAAAATTATTGTTGCCAATAATAATAAGATCTAACGAGAAGTTTTAGAATAGACATCCTGAAGATAATGCAGAGGTATAGTAAACCCAGCAGAGAGCTGGATATTCATTACACATCTTTTATAATCCCTTCACATCTGATAGGTCATCCCACTCTCCATCTCTGTTTCTCTTTACAGCCTGATAAAGGCCGTTTTATTTTATAATTTTTGGCCTGTCCTGGTGTCATACTCATCTTAAAAAAAAAAATAATAATAATAATAATAATTTATTTCCATTTTGTACAATGGTTATTCAACATTAATAGTAACTTATAAGTAGACATGTAATTAAACTAATAAATAAGAGGGTTAGACATATAGTTAAATTAAATGTAGCTTTCATAGAAAATAATAATGCTGTAATAAAAATGTTAACAATAATGTTAATAATAAAGTAGTAAGTATGCCACTAGATACAGGATCGTTATTATCGGCATCATTTCCATATTTGTTTCCTTACAATGAGAATAATTAGTCCTTAATGAGCAGCAACTATTTGTCCAAAAGAAAACTATATAGTTTGCCTTTGAAAGCTGTGAAGGAGGATGCATTTTTAAGATGCTCTGGAATATTATTCCAGAGTGTTGGCCCTTTGATAGTGATCATCTTTGAACCTGCTTCTGTGTTTGTTCTGTGAATAAAGAGCTCACTGCTCTGTCTTGTGTTGGTTCCCCTTATATCCCTGACTGTTTTTAAATCAAATAGCCAGCTAGGATAATGATGGTCCAAAATTTTGAATACAAAAACATAAATAGCATAAGCGACCTTATTTTCTGCCCGCAGCCACCCAAGTTTATTGAGAGCTGGTGTGATTTGGTCATATTTTCTTATTCCTCCCAGGGCAACTCGAGCTGCAAAATTAATAAGCTTCTGTATTCTGTTTATCTGAGTCTTAGTGGTAGCTCCCCAAACAGTTGTGCAGTAATTAATGTGACTTAGGGCTAGAGATTCAACAACAGTTATA
Source organism: Halocaridina rubra (assembly GCA_037179515.1). Taxonomy (NCBI): domain Eukaryota; kingdom Metazoa; phylum Arthropoda; class Malacostraca; order Decapoda; family Atyidae; genus Halocaridina; species Halocaridina rubra. Next base: position 50,725 of record JAXCGZ010021015.1, on the reverse strand, counting down.
CGAGTGGTAGTCTCAAAATTGTCTTTTATACGTGATAAGTACATTAATGTTCCTGTAACCTTTTTACATACTTTATCTATGTGGGAATCAAACAACATGTGGTTATCAAAGTGAATTCCTAGGTTTTTGACTGTTTTGCTAGGTGTGATAATATTGTCTCAAAAATTAATTGTTGTGTTTTCTGGAATTTGTGCTATGTGGAACCTTGAACCAATAAATATGCACTGTGTTTTACTTTCGTTAATTAACAGCCCAATTTCTTGGAAATAGGTTTTAATTTTTGACAGAGTGTTTTCTGCTCTTAAAGTTAGCTCTGGGAGATTATTAATATCACCACTAAGGAGTAGTTGAGTGTCATCTGCATATTGTACGACTAGACAGTCAGAAATGAAAGAAGATAGATCATTTACGTAAATGGAGAAGAGGATAGGACCAAGTACTGATTCCTGTGGAACACCAAATGATACATTTTTTGGCACAGAGATAATGTTGTTAAGACGTATGGACTGTTTACGATTAGATAGATACTCGCTAAACTAGCTTGGATCAATATTTAAGTTAATACATTTACTTAAAAGAATTTCATGGTTTACACTGTCGAAGGCTTTTGATAAGTCTAATAAGCAAAGATATTTCTTTCATATCTATATTATTATATATAGTATTCGTAACTTTAAGCAGTGCAGTTTCCGTCGAGAGTTTTGGTCTGAAACCATGTTGGTTAATCGTTAGTAGTCTATTTGATTCTAAATATGACATAAGTTGGCATGCAACAATTTTTTCTAATATTTTAGAGAAAATGGGACGATAGTTTGTCACATCTTCTCTGTCCCCCTTTTTATGCAGAGGTATTACATGTGATATTTTCCAAGAGTCAGGAAACTTTTTAGTAACAATGGAAGTGTTCATAATAGTTAGAATATAGGATGCAATCATGGGTAGAGCATCTTTGATGAACTGAAATGGTATACCATCTGAACCATAAGAGCCAGAGTTTCTTAGGCTCTTTATGGTAAGAATTAGGGTAGCACAATCGATAGGATTTATCTTGAAGTACTCTCTTGTGTTTTCATTGGAAGAATTGTCATTTAAGCAATTACTCATATTCACTGAGTTGATGTTTTCTTGAGTTTTTTCATATGTATTTTTGCCAACGTTAGCAAAATAGTTATTAAAGTTATCTGCTTTGTCTTTCAACTCCGTAATATTTTCATAACTTTCTGAGGTACTCTTTTCATTTGGTATCATGCTTCTTATCACTTTCCATGTTGCTGCTGTATCATGTCTAGAGTCATTAAATTGTTTTTTGTAAAAGTCTTTTTTACTTACACTGATGAGAGATCTGACACGTTTCTTTTCAGTTTTATAACGTTCTCGGAGAGTCATATCATAAGGCTGATCCTACTTCGCGATTTTCCTGGTTCGCGCCGGGTCCCGGAACCGAACTACCGCGATAAGGGAGGCAACACTGTACACACACAGGGGGTCCCCAATTTAAGTTGTTCCTAATTGTCATTCTGCCATTACATCGGAGACGATTGAATGATTAATAAATTATTGACAAATCAATTTTTTAACATACCAGTCATCCAGATGCAAACCAACCACAGAGTATTAATTTATTTTTTTTAAGCATTGGTATGGGATCTAGGTTAGATTTTTTTCCGACTTACATGAAGTCCGGTTTAAGTCAGCTGTCAGGAACGGAACCCTGACGTAATACGGGGACCCACCGTGTGATTACCTAATTGTGTTTACGGGAAAGAGCCCAAAGCTCGTATCTTCCCGTCTCCTCATCGGTTCCATTTTATACTTAGTGATACTTATCATACCTGTCCTTAAAACTATGGATTGAGATAGCATTAACTACCTCCTCACTTAGCGAATTCCAATTATCAACTACTCTTACACTGAAAAAGTATTTCCTTACATCCAGCAAAGAAGTTTTCTTACGAAGCTTCAAACTATGACCTCTAGTTCTAGAGCCAGCCATATCAAAATATCGATTCCTATCCACTCTATCATAACCATGAAGGAATTTAAAGACTGTCACCATATCCCCCCTCACTCTTCTAGCTTCGAGTGATGGTAAGTCTAATTCCCTCAGCCCCTCATCATAACTGAGATTGCGTATTTCTGGCACCAGTTTCGTGGCATGTCTTTGAACTTTTTCAAGCTTAGCTATGTGCTTTTTCAAGTGCGGATTCCAAAAGGGGGCTGCATATTCGAGTTTTGGCCTCACATAGGTTACATACATATTTCTGAACATTTCCTTGTCCATGTGCCTGAAGGCTACCCTTACATTTGATAAGAATGCATATGCTGCCCTTACTATGCCATTTATATGTATTTCTGGAGACAAATCTGACAGTATGTTTACTCCTAGATCTCTCTCATTTTCTGTCTCTTGAAGTTGTACTCCAGCCACCGAGTAGTCAAGCTTGGGCCTTCTTGCACTTGTACCCATTCTCATTACCTTACATTTTGAAGTATTGAATTTCATTAGCCACTTTTCTGACCACTCATGCAGATTATTTAGATCCTCCTGAAGTTCTCTACCATTGTTCTCGTTTTTTACTTTCTTCACAATCTTTGCATCATCTGCAAACATATTCATGAATGAATTTACAGACTCTGGTAGGTCATTTACATATACAAGGAACAAAAGTGGCCCTAAAACTGAACCCTGTGGAACTCCACTACTAACTCTTCTCCATTCAGACACTGAGTGTCTTACTCTAACCCTCTGTTCCCTTCCTTCTAAGTAAGTTTTTATCCATTCTAAAACATTTCCACCTATTCTAGCCATTGATTGCAGCTTCCTAATAAGTCTCCCATGTGGAACAGTGTCAAACGCTTTCTGGAAGTCTAGGAATATGCAATCTGCTCAGCCCTCTCTTTCCTGTAAGATTTGGCTTACCTCATCATAAAATTCTAATAAGTTTGTTACTGTTGATCTACCTTCTCTGAAGCCATGTTGCCTAACTGACAAAAAGTTGAAGGATTCCAAGTGAAGAGAGATATGTTTCCTTAGTAGTTTCTCCATAACTTTGCAAACTATACTGGTCAAGGAAACTGGTCTATAGTTCAGAGCCGTATCCCTCCTTCCCTTTATGAAGATAGGTATCACATTTGCTTGTTTCCAGCATCTTGGAATCTCCCCTGACTCCAGTGACTTTTTAAATGATACTTAGTGCCACTGATATTGAGTTTGCGCATTTTTTAAGCACATGAGGGGATATGTCATCAGGACCTGTAGCTTTATGAACATCTAAATCCATCAGCGCTTTGCATACCTCTGTGGCTGTAAGGTTGATGTTCTCTAATACCGGCCCTTGAGCTTCTATCACTGCAATCTGAGGGGGTGGGGTATTTTCTACTGTAAATACTGACTGAAACTCCTTGGTCAATTCTTTGCAGATCTCTTCATCCATCTCAGTGATGCTTCCATCCGCTCTCTTTAGCCTTAAAACCTGTTCTTTTACCTTCAGTTTTCCTCTGATAAAGCTGTGGAAAAGCTTGGGATTTTCTTTAGCCTTCCTGGTGATGTCCCTCTCATAGTCTCTCTCTGCCTCTCTCCTTTTACTTAGGTAGTCATTTCTTGCTCTTTTGTAGGTTTGCCAGGCATTTATGTTTTTTCTCCTCCTATACTTTTTCCAGCATTTGTCTCTCCACTCCTTAGCTCTTTTACAACCATTATCGAACCATTTCTCTCTGGCATGAATTACACCTACTTTGGTGACAGGTATGCAGCAATCTACTATCTTCCCATATTTCTCACAAAAGATGTCATACATTTCTTGTACAGATTTGTTTTAAAATAAGGTTCTCCAGTCAATAACTGCAAAAAGCTCATTCATTTTGATGTAATCTCCTTTCCGATAGTTCCTCCTCATGTCCTCAGTGCCTCTACTCTCAGGAAGAATATCTTCAATGATATACTCCATCAACAACACACAGTGGTCACTCTTTCCAATTGGTGGTTCATACTCAATTTTTTCAATATCCAACACATTATCTGTGAACACTAGATCAAGTAGTGATGGCTCATCCCCACCCCTGGCCCTTGTTAGTTCCATTACATGTTGGTGTAGGAAATTCCCTTGTACGCAATCTAGGAATCTTGCCCCGAATGAGTCCTCACCACTGTGTGGGTCAAGATTTATCCAATCTATCTCTTTATGATTAAAGTCTCCCATAATCAAAATCCTACATTTTTTTTCCCGTGCCATGTTAACAACTGAATTCATGACTTCAATAGTACCTATATGACTTTCCTCATAAACTTCTAGCCTATTTTGGTTCCTTGGTGGGTTGTATACAACAGTTATTATAATGCTCTCTGACCCAGTATTTATGCGAGCAACAAGAAATTCCTTGAACTCACTTTCTATAGCCAAGTTTATTTCTTCAACTTGAATCCTTTCACTTATGAGCAGTGCTATCCCTCCACCAGTCCTCTCAGATCTTTCAACCCTTAGTATTCTGAAGCCATTAGGAAAAACTGTGACACTGTTTATGTCCTCACTCAACTTAGTCTCTGTAATTGCTACTATATCTCCCTTACTGTTGTGAATCCTATCTTTTAATTCTACTGCCTTACCAGCTAATCCATCAGCATTTGTGTATAACAATCTTAATGAGGCCCCATCCCCTGATCTTCTGTCATTATCTTCTTTATCTCCCCTTTGTCTGGAAGAACTCTGAAATGAAAATTTTTCTTCTCCTTCATTTCTTTCATCATTTAACCTTCTTGCCTCTTGCAACAAGTTTTTTATCTTTCCCATCTCTTCCTGTGTTCTGTATCGTCTAATGAACACTTCTTTGAATTCTTGAAGGTCTTTTAGACTTTTTTTTCTCAACAATATTTCCCAACACGTTTCCCCTCTCTCAAAGGTTATTTTTGTTGGTCTCGGCTTTTCTTCCCTCGAATATTTACCTAGTTGGTGTATGTTTACAATATCCTCAGGACCACAAACTACTCCAAGCTTTCTTATCAGGTCTACAACCCTAGCTTTATTTTCTTAAAGTCTCCCCTGCCATGTTGGCTCCTGGGATTCGCTTATGCCTGAGATTACCACTGTCTTCTCCTTATCAAGTGCCTGTCTGATGAGTGGGTTTGCCCTTTCCATCACAACGTCTTTCATTTTTTCGATTACTGTCCCTTTATAGTCAACTGTTTGTATGTTTTCCAGTGCCACCACCTTTACAGCCTCTTTTACTGCCACATTCCCCTTTAGTGCATCAGCAAAGGAAGTTTTCATGGCATCATTTTCCATATTCAGCTCCTGGAACTCTTTTCTGAACTGTTCAATGTTTTCCTTAATCTGGATATTCCAAGCAGCAATCACGTCTCTCTCAGAAGAGAGCAGTGAACTAACATCTAATTCCTTTAGGTTGTCATTCAGCTGTTTGTTTTTATCTTCTTGTTTAGATATTCTAGTTTCTAGTTGACTCTTTTCCCCTTCCAGCTTCTTTATTCTTTTTTCTAGTTCCTTTCTCTCCTGCCCTTGTGCTTTATTTGCTTCCTACAAAGATCTTATTTGCTCTCTGAGTGTTTCATTCTCTTTCATTTCTCCATCCATATTCCGAATTTTGTCATCAAGGCTTATAACCATTGCCTGTAAATTCTTGATTTTCTGTTTAAGTCTCCTAATGGCTACCCCTCCTACCGACCCATGGATGGGAGAGGTTTGGGACAGAGATGGCCTCATTTTTATGTTCTCCCTCTCACAGAATATAGAAAGAAGAAGAGAGAGGAAAAAAAAAAAAAAACCTTTTATTTGAGCTTCACACAGAATTTTTATATCTCCATATAAGTGCTTAGTGACTCAATTTATCTCTTTTCTGGTAACACACATCTTAACTTAAAAACTTGACCATGGTAATTTAAGGATAAAAAGAAAAAGAAAAAAAATGCAACAAAACAAAAAAAGGAAAATTCGAATATGTGTCTGAGGAGGCACCCACCTGTTTCTGCTATATATTCTTCCTAACTGATAAACTCACTTGCTAACCAAGATATGTTATCACAGGATTAGACTTTACATTTAACTCAATATATATACAAAATAAAAAAAATAGTAAAAGAGAAAGCTAAAAGAAAAGCAAAAAAATGAAGAAAATAAGACAGCTGTACTACTTGGCAACTTAACTCAGTACTGTTGACAGGTGGATATTTGGTATTTATTTAATTATTCAATTATTTCGTGTATCAAACTAACTAACAAGTTAATATAAATGGGAAGGATACTGATTTTAACAATATATGGAACCACAGGATCAGGTAAACGGCTTAAGAGCTTTCCCCAGTTTGCACAAAAAATTAGGTAATGTGATGTGATGGCTTCACCTCTGGCAACTCTTTTAAATTTCCTTCAAGGCAAAACAGGACAGCAGCTTCTCTCTCCCCTCACGAAAATGTTCTCAATTTTTTTCCTTTAATATTTTGGACAGTCTCGTCATACAACAAATATAAGCTTTGTACTCACAATACTCTGCAGGATTTCAGATTTAGGGAAATTATGGTAAAGTTTTCCACTAAGCACTTAGTCACTCAAAAACACAAGTAAAAATTTAAGAAAAGCAGTTGCGTACACCTCCCTGTAAACTATCTGTGTATATATATATATATATATATATATATATATATATATATATATATATATATATATATATATATATATATATATATATACGGTGTTGCCTCACTTATCGCGGTAGTTCGGTTCCGGGACCTGCCGCGAACCAGGAAATCCGCGAAGTAGGATCCGCCTATATGTACATAGATATTTTAATATATTTTTACGTTTACACTGTATAAACCCTCCCTGCACGGTTAAAAAACACCTTTTACATTATAAATAACAGCAAGCAACGTAAATTTTTATGAAAGTGATAGATAAAACTACAGTGAATGAGGTGATAATGACGTGGCATACATATCATTTACAATTATTTTTTCGTTTACGTACTGTATAAACCCTCCCTGCACTGTTAAAAAAAACACCCTTAACATTATAGATAACAGCAAGCAACGTAAATTTTTATGAAAGTGATAGGAAAACTTACCGTGAATGTGATGATAACGTGACATACATACTCATTTACAATTATTTTTTCGTTTACGTACTGTATAAACCCTCCCTGCACTGTTGAAAAAACACCCTTTACATTATAAATAACAGCAAGCAACGTAAATTTTTATGAAAGTGATAGATAAAATTACGGTGAATGAGGTGATAATGACGTGACATACATACTCATTTACAATTATTTTTTCGTTTACGTACTGTATAAACCCTCCCTGCACTGTTAAAAAAACACCCTTTACATTATAAATAACAGCAAGTAACGTAAATTTTTATGAAAGTGATAGATAAAATTACGGTGAATAAGGTGATAATGACATGACATACATACTCATTTACAATTATTTTTTCGTTTACGTACTGTATAAACCCTCCCTGCACTGTTAAAGAAACACCCTTTACATTAAAAATAACAGCAAGCAACGTAAATTTTTATGAAAGTGATAGATAAAATTACGGTGAATGAGGTGATAATGACGTGACATACATACTCATTTACAATTATTTTTTCGTTTACGTACTGTGTAAACCCTCCCTGCACTGTTAAAGAAACACCCTTTACATTATAAATAACAGCAAGCAACGTAAATTTTTATGAAAGTGATAGATAAAATTACGGTGAATGAGGTGATAATGACGTGACATACATACTCATTTACAATTATTTTTTCGTTTACGTACTGTATATACCCTCCCTGCACTGCTAAAAAAACACTCTTTACATTATAAATAACAGCAAGCAACGTAAATTTTTATGAAAGTGATAGATAAAATTACCATGAATGAGGTGATGATGACGTGACACACATACTCATTTACAATTATTTTTTCGTTTACGAACTGTATAAACCCTCCCTGCACTGTTTAAAAAACACCCTTTACATTATAAATAACAGCACGCAACGTAAATTTCAAAAAAAAAAATGAAAATACTGAAAATGTTTTTTTTTCAATATTTTAATATTTTTGCGTATACCCATAAAATAAAATAATAGTTTATCCAAAAAAAAAACCGCGATAGAGTGAGAATGCGAACCAAGAGGCGCGAATAACCGGGTTAACACTGTATGTATATGTATATATATATATATATATATATATATATATATATATATATATATATATATATATATATATATATATATATATATATATATATATACCTTGGCTTAAGTCGTTTTGAGTTAAGTTGTTCTCGATTATACGTCATTATAATCAACTTTACGTCTCTCCGCTATAAATATTGGAATCATAATATCACTAGAAAACCATTAAAAGCACATGAAATCATGTTACTGTACAATAAATAAAAACAAAAGCACATAAAATCATGTTATTGTACAATAAATAAGAATAAAAGTATATAAAATCTTATTAAAATTCCTAGTGCAAGTGCTAAGCGTCATGCTATAACGCTGGACAATAAACTGGCTATGATCGGATATTATGAAGAAAATATAAAAAAAAGCATTAAGAACAAACAGCAAAGTTATTTTTAATATAATATTGTCAGGGAAATAGCGTGTGAGGGTGCATCAGATGATAAGGAAGTAGCAAAACGTTTGCTGATAGAGGTTTGTTCTCCCAGCATCCTACTCCTCTTCTACAGATTAATGTGATCGGATATTATGAAGAAAATTGAATAAAAGCATTAAGAACAAACAGCAAACATATTTTTAATATAATATCGTCAGGGAAATAGCGTGTGAGGGTGCATCAGCTGATACGGAAGTAGCAAAACGTTTGCTGATAGAGGTTTGTTCTCCCACATCCTACTCCTCTTCTACAGATTAATGTGATCGGATATTATGAAGAAAATTGACAAAAAGCATTAAGAACAAACAGCAAACATATTTTTAATATAATATTGTCATGGAAATAGCGTGTGAGGGTGCATCAGCTGATACGGAAGTAGCAAAACGTTTGCCGATAGAGGTTCGTTCTCCTGCTTCCTACTCTCTCTTCTACAGCTTAATGCGATCGGATATTATGAAGAAAATTGACAAAAGCATTAAGAACAAACAGCAAACATATTTTTAATATAATATCGTCAGGGAAATAGCGTGTGAGGGTGCATCAGCTGATACGGAAGTGACAAAACGTTTGCCGATAGAGGTTCGTTCTCTCGCATCCTACTCATCTACAGCTTAATGCGATCGGATATTATGAAGAAAATTGACAAAAAGCATTAAGAACAAACAGCAAATATATTTTTAATATAATATTGTCAGGGAAATAGCATGTGCGGGCGCATCAGCTGATACAGAAGTGTGACAAAACGTATGCATCCTCGTCCTCACTGCCACCATCAGTGTTGCCAGAATACATAAATGAGAGAAATGATAAATATAAAACACATACATGTAAGCTGGTAAGTTATTTCAAGTATCTTAAAGATGAAGTACATTTTTATTTAAATTACAGTACTACCATCTTGTAATTAATATATATCTTAAAATGTACGATACATTTGAAAATAAAAACATCTGCTTTATCTGGCAACACTGGCCACCATGCACGTCCCATGCTAAGCCTGTTGCCAACGGCATAATACATACATATACCTTGGCTGTTTCCCCCTTTAATTGGGGGGTAGCCGACATCAAAAAAGGAAAACAGTTTGGGGAGGAGTTATTCTCCCCTCTACTCCCCCTCTTCTTTGACGTCTCACAGGAGGTTGGTACAAGAGGGGGGATTCCCAGTCCCCCCGCCCCGTCCACTTTTAGTCGCCTTTTACGACACGCAGGGAATACGGTGAGGCTATTCTTTGATATTGTGCCGCCCCCGGGCCCCCGCCCACAGGGCCAACGGCATAATAGAGTTCATTAATTTGTTTACTGTACATAAATTTAAAAATAAAGATACTACCTGCCCAACGTGTGAACAGTGTGAAGAGAGCCTAGAACATTTTCTACTATTTTGTGAAGCATATGCACAAATAAGAACAGAATATAGTTTTTTAGCACAACCATATATAGAAAAGAAAATTGAAATAATTGCTAATATATTGTTATTTAGATATTGTAGTGAAAAAGACGTCAAAGAAAGAAAAAAATTTATAAAAAGAATATGTAGAAAAAGAAATCAAATAATAAAAACCGCACAAACAATTTAGCAAAGCAAAACCAAGACTTGGGAGCCGTTGTAAAAGGCATATCCCACCCAACTATACTACTACTACAGTATATCTGTATATCTAGGCTAGCCTAGAGACAAGCTAATTCGATTTAAGTCGTTTTTTGACTTAAGTCGTCTCTCTTGGAAACAATTACCGACGTTGGGTGAGGTATACCTGCATATATATATATATATATATATATATATATATATATATATATATATATATATATATATATATATATATATATATATATATATATATATATTATATATATATATAAACGTATTACCCCAGTTATTCGCGCTTCTTGGTTCGCTTTCTCATTCTATCGCGTTTTTCTTTTGGGATAAATTATTATTTTTTCATGGGTATATGCAAAAATATTAAAATATTAAAAAAAAAATTCTCAGTATTTTCATTTTTTTTTTAATTGAAAAAAACATATTTCATTATCAAATTGATAAAAAAAAATTATTTCCCAGCCTACGAATAATAAAACAGTAAAAAATAGTAAAAAACAAATGTAGATATGTAGATAGATAGATAGATGCAGTTTATTGACCACCTCTGTTGAAAAGTACAGTATAATCTTTACAAAAGGAATATTTGGTCCAAATTACAATGAATAAATACAATAGATTTTGTACAATCATCAAATAAGTAGATGAATTTTAAATTAATATACATTGTACTAATAACTGAATGATATACGTACGTACAGTATAACTCACAGTATTGCATCATACGAAATAGTGTTCGATAGCGTACAATGCATTGGGGTCGCAGCTACGTGAGCTAGCATATATATTTATATTTCCAGTAGTTTCATGATTTTATTGATAAAAAAAACGTATTTATTAGCCTAAGAATATTAAAACAGTAAAAAATAGTAAAAAACATAAATACTAACAGTATTGCAACATGTAAAATACGATACCGCTATCAGCGTTTTGGACAAAGACTCGTTCAGTCTAACTTACGTGTGCGCCGTTCATGTTGTGCTTATTAAACGCTTTGCTTGTGTTCGATAGCATACAATGTATTGGAGTCGAAGCTACGTGAGCTAGCATATATATTTATATTTCCAGTAGTTTCATGATTTTATTGATAAAAAAATGTATTTCTTAGCCTAAGAATAATGTAACAGTAAAAAATAGTAAAAAACATAAATACTAACAGTATTGCAACATGTAAAATACGATACCGCTATCAGCGCTTCGAACAAAGGCCATTCACATTGTGCTTATTATTCTTAATATGTTTTGCTTGTGACTTTTTAACTCGCATATTTTAACCTTTGCAATGCCTCCCAAGCATCCTTCATCTTCTAAGGCTTCTTCTAGTGAGCCTAAGCGGCAAAGGAAAATGTTAACCATTGTAGATAAAGTAAAACTCTTAGATATGTTGAAAGAAGGAAAAAAGTTTGTGGATGTCGGCCGCTATTTTACGTAAACGTAAAAATTATTGTAAAATATGGAACCTATGTATGTCAAGTCATCATCACTTCATTGACGGTAAGTTTTCCTATCACTTTCATAAAAAAATTACGTTGCTTGCTGTTATTTATAATGTAAAGGGTGTTTTTTTAACAGTACAGGGAGGGTTTATACAGTGTAAACGTAAAAATACATTAAAATATCTATGTACATATAGGCTGATCCTACTCCGCGGACTTCCGGGTTCGCGCCGGGTCCCGGAACCGAACTACCGCGATAAGTGAGGCAAAACTGTATACTATATATATATATATATATATATATATATATATATATATATATATATATATATATATATATATATATATATATATATATATATATATATATATATATATATATATATATATACACAGTGTTACCCCAGTTATTCGCGCTTCTTGGTTCGCGTTCTCACTCTATCGCGGTTTTCTTTTTGATAAATTATTATTTTATTTTATGGGTATACGCAAAAATATTAAAATATTGAATAATTTTTTTTTCAGTATTTTCATTTTTTTTATTGAAATTTACGTTGCGTGCTGTTATTTATAATGTAAAGGGTGCTTTTTTAACAGTGCAGGGAGGGTTTATACAGTTCGTAAACGAAAAAATAATTGTAAATGAGTATGTGTGTCACGTCATCATCACCTCATTCATCGTAATTTTATCTACCACTTTCATAAAAATTTACGTTGCTTGCTGTTATTTATAATGTAAAGGGTGTCCTTTTAGCAGTGCAGGGAGGGTTTATACAGTACGTAAACGAAAAAATAATTGTAAATGAGTATGTATGTCACGTCATTATCACCTCATTCACCGTAATTTTATCTGTCACTTTCATAAAAATTTACGTTGCTTGCTGTTATTTATAATGTAAAGGGTATGTTTTTAACAGTGCAGGGAGGGTTTATACAGTACGTAAATGAAAAAATAATTGTAAATGAGTATGTATGTCACGTCATGATCACCTCATTCACCGTAATTTTATCTATCACTTTCATAAAACTTTACGTCGCTTGCTGTTATTTATAATGTAAAGGGTGTTTTTTTAACAGTGCAGGGAGGGTTTATACAGTACGTAAACGAAAAAATAATTGTAAATGAGTATGTATATCATGTCATTATCACCTCATTCACCGTAATTTTATCTATCACTTTCATAAAAATTTACGTTGCTTGCTGTTATTTATAATGTAAAGGGTGTTTTTTTAACAGTGCAGGGAGGGTTTATACAGTACGTAAATGAAAAAATAATTGTAAATGAGTATGTATGTCACGTCATTATCACCTCATTCACCGTAATTTTATCTATCACTTTCATAAAAATTAACGTTGCTTGCTGTTATTTATAATGTAAAGGGTGTTTTTTTAACAGTGCAGGGAGGGTTTATACAGTACGTAAACGAAAAAATAATTGCAAATGAGTATGTATGTCACGTCATTATCACCTCATTCACCGTAATTTTATCTATCACTTTCATAAAAATTTACGTTGCTTGCTGTTATTTATAATGTAAAGGGTGTTTTTTTTAACAGTGCAGGGAGGGTTTATACAGTACGTAAACGAAAAAATAATTGTAAATGAGTATGTATGTCACGTCATTATCACCTCATCCACCGTAATTTTATCTATCACTTTCATAAAATTTACGTTGCTTGCTGTTATTTATAATGTAAAGGGTGTTTTTTAACAGTGCAGGGAGGGTTTATACAGTGTAAACGTAAATATATATTAAAATATCTATGTACATGTTGGCGGATCCTACTTCGCGGATTTCCTGGTTCGCGCCGGGTCCCGGAACCGAACTACCACGATAAGTGAGGCAACACTGTATATATATATATATATATATATATATATATATATATATATATATATATATATATATATATATATATATATATATATATATATATATATATATATATATATATATATATATATATATATATATATATGGAAGGAAAAGCCCATTAAATAAAACAACGAAAATATATATATATAAAGTACTTATTAATTTCGTGACCTAAGCTGGTTTTATTTAATGGGCCTTTCCTTCCATTTTAGACTGTATGTTAACAGTTCACTGTTATTTATATATATATATATATATATATATATATATATATATATATATATATATATATATATATATATATATATATATATATATATATATATATATATATATACAGTATACAGTGTTTCCCCCCTTATCGCGGTAGTTCGGTTCCGGAACCTGGCGCGAACCAGGAAAACCGCGAAGTAGCATCAGCAAAAAAAAAAATAAATAAATAAATAAAATAAAAATAAAATAAAAAATAAAAAATAAAGATGATTATGACACCAGGACAGGCCAAAAATGATAAAATAAAACGGCCTTTATCAGGCTGTAAAGAGAAACGAGATGGAGAGTGTAATGACCTGTCAGATGTGAAGGGATTATAAAAGATGTGTAAGGAATATCCAGCTCTCTGCTGGGTTTACTATACCTCTGCATTACTTTCATGATGTCTATTCTAAAAATTCTCCTTAGATCTTTTTATTATTATTATTATTAGTATTATTGGCAAAAATAATTTTCCTTTGATGATGATTGGGGAGATTATTATTATTATTATTATTATTATCATTATTACTACGAATTCGTAATTAAACCATTATTTTTACTATAAATAATGTAGTTTTGGTTGAATGAACAAGAGTTACTTAAAGATTCTCTCTCTCTCTCTCTCTCTCTCTCTCCAACATTCTATTCAACCCAACCCCCCCACACTCCGTTTGTCCCAGCTAACTAGGGAGGGGCACTGTACACAGTTATTAAAGTAATTAAACCAACAGACGTACAAACAATGATGAGCCCTTAATAACAATAATAATAATAATCTCCACAATCATCATCAAAGGAAAATTATTGTCGCCAATAATAATAATAATAATATCTAGGAGAATTTTTGGAATAGACATCATGAAAGTAATGCAGAGGAATACTTAAACCCAGTAGAGAATTGGATATTCATTACACATCTTTTATAATCCCTTCAAATCTGACAAGTCATTACATTCTCCATCTCTGTTTCTCTTTACAGCCTGATAAAGCTGTTTTATTTGATCATTTTCTTGCCCGTCCTGGTGTCATAATCATCTATTAAAAAAATCCCCCCCCACAAAAAAATCCGCGATGCACTGAATTCGCGATATGGCGAGGGGTTACTGTATATTATATATATATATATATATATATATATATATATATATATATATATATATATATATATATATATATATATATATATATATATATACACAGTGATCCCCCGCTGGATCGCGTTTTCACTGTATCGCGTTTTTTTGGGGGGGCAAATTATTATTAAAATACCTATGTACATGAGTATGTCATGTAATTACCACTTCTTCACCGTAATTTTATCTATCACTTTCATATAAATTTACGTTGCATGCTGTTATTTATGAAGTAAAGGGTGGTTTGTTACAAGTACAGGGAGGGTTTATACAGTGTAAACGTAAAAATAAATTAAAATATCTATGTACATATAGGCTGATCCACTTCGCGGTTTTCGTCTCAGGCCGGGTTCCAGAACCGAACTATCGCGATAAGGGGGGGATCACTGTATATATATATATATATATATATATATATATATATATATATATATATATATATATATATATATATATATATATATATATATATATATATATATATATATATATATATATATATATATATATATATATATGACTGAGCCATTCTCCTCGAAATTCTTACTGATTTCCGGGCACAACATCAAAGAATAGCCTCAACGTATTCCCTGCATGTGGTAAAAGGCGACTAAAAGTGGACGGGGCGGGGGGACTAGGAATCCCCCCCTTGTATCAACCTCCTGCGAGACGTCAAAGAAGAAGGGGAGTAGAGGGGAGAATAACTTCTCCCCATACTCTAGTTTTGGGTTGTCTAAATGTGCGTGGTTGTTGTACGATAGAGAGCAAAAGATGTGAGATTGAATATATGTTTGGTAGGAGGAGGATGGATGTATTGGCATTGTGTGAGACGAAGATGAAAGGAAAAGGAGAAGTGGCATTTGGTGATGTGACGGGTAGGGTGTCTGGGGTTGAAAGGGGGAGAGCGAGAGAAGGTGTGGCATTATTGCTGAGTGAATGGATGGTAAATCAGGTAGTGGAATGGAAAGAAGTGTCATCTAGGCTGATGTAGGTGAGGGCTAGGATAGAAAGGGAATGTTGGGCTTTCGTTAGTGCGTATGGGCGGGCCAGGATGTGTGAGAAGTGAGGAAGAGCGGGATGAATTCTGGAATGAGGTAACTAGATGTGTGGATGGTCTGAGTAGAAGGAACTATGTAGTTGTGTTGGGTGACTTGAATGCCAGAGTTGGTGATGGAGAGATAGAAGGTGTTGTAGGAAAGTATGGGGTACCAGGTGGGAATGAGAGTGGTGAGAGACTGTTAGATATGTGTGTGGAGCAAGAGTTGGTGATAGGTAATAGTTTATTTGAAGAAGTTAATAAATAAGTATACATGGATGAGAGTGGCAAATGGAAGAGTGAAAGAAAGAGCAATGATGGATTATGTGTTGGTAGCAAAGAGCATGGTTGGTAGAATGAAAGATGTACATGCATTCAGGGGTGTGGCTGCAGGGATGGCTGATCATTTTTTGGTTGAAGCAAAAGTGGTAGTAGCAAAAGAGTGGGGAAATAGTGTTGGGGGATGTAGAAGGGAAATAGTGAAGGTGGAAGAGTTGAAAAAGCCAGAGAAGAGACTGGAATATCAGGACAGGTTGAGAGTGGCATATGACAGGGTGAAAGAAAGAGAAGTTGGGTAGTTAGGGAAGGAATGGGGGTTGATGAAAGAATGTTTTGTGGGACATGCAAGTGATGTGTGTGGAAAGAGGTTTGTTGGAGGTGGCATGAGGAGGGGCAGCAAGTGGTGGAATGAAGGGGTGAAAATGAAGGTGGAAAAGAAAAGGAGGGCTTTTGAGGAATGGCTACAGTGTAAAAGTAGGGAGAAGTATGAAAGATATAGGGAGAAAAATGTGGAAACCAAGCGGAAGGTAGAGGAAGAGAAGAGGTTGGCAAATGTTAGGTGGGGACAGGATTTTAGTAGTTTATGAATAAAAAGAAGTTTAGGAAAGAAGTGAAGAGAGTACGGACGGGTGGATCAAGGATGGAAGAGACAGTGAAAGATGTGAATGGACAGAAGTTAAGAGGAAATGATGCAAGGAAAAGATGGCCAGAATATTTTGAGTGCTTGCTGAATGTTGAGGAAGATAGAGAGGCAGCTATAGTGGCAGTGGAGGGTTCAAGGGCCAGTAATGGGAGATGAAAATGAGAGAGATTACAAGAGAGAAGGTAAAAAGGGCACTGTATGAAGCGAAAGCAGGTAAAGCACCTGGAATGGATGGTGTGAGAGCGGAGATGTTGAAAGAAGGGGGTGTGACTGCATTGGAATGGTTAGTGAGTGTTTAATATATGCTTTATGTTGTCATTGGTGCCAGTGGAATGGGTGATTGCCTGTATAGTGCCCCTATACAAAGGTAAGGGATATGTGTATGAATGCAGTAATTTTTGGGGTATAAGTTTGTTGAGTGTGGTAGGAAAAGTGTATGGTAGGATACTGGTTAATAGGATTAGGGATAAGACAGAATAGGTGATCGCGGAAGTGCAAAGTGGTTTGGGAGAGGTAGAGGTTGTATAGATCAGATTTTTATAGTTAGGCAGTTATGTGAGAAATATTTAGCAAAGGGTAAGGATGTGTATTTTGCATTTTTGGATCTGGAGAAAGCATATGATAGAATTGATTAAGAGGCTATGTGGAATGTTTTGAGATTAAATGGAATTAATGGTAAATTGTTGCATGCAGTGAAGAGTTTGTATGAGGGCAGTAGAACTTGTGTTAGGGTAGGGAATGAAGTGAGTGTGGGACTGAGACAGGGATGTGTGATGTCACTATGGCTGTTCAATTTGTATATTGATGGAGTTGTAAGAGAGGTGAATGAGCGAGTGCGTGGTCGAGGTTTGAGAATGGTAGATGGGGATGATAATGAGTGGGAGCTGAATCAGTTGCTGTTTGCAGATGATACTGTGGTGGTGGCAGATTCAGAGGAAAAGCTGTGTCAGAATTTGGAATGGTGTGTGAGAAGGAAGTTGCGAGTGAATGTGGGAAAGAGTAAGGTTAAGAGGTGTACAAGAAATGAGGATGGTGCTGGATTGAATGTTATGTTGAATGGAGAGACACTTGAGGAGGTTAATCAGTTTAAGTATTTAGGCTCGGTTATAGCTGCAAATGGTGGAGTGGAAGCAGATGTGTGTCACAGAGTGAATGAAGGATGTAAAGTGTTGGGTGCATTGAAAGGAGTGATGAAGAAAAGAGGGTTGGAAATGAATGCTACGAAAGTTTTGTATGAGAAAGTGGTTGTGCCAACTGTGATGTATGGATCAGAGTTATGGGGTATGAAAGTAAGTGAGAGACGGAAACTAAATGGGTTTGAGATGAAATGCCTGAGGAGTATAATTGGTGTATCTCGATTGGATAGGGTTAGGAATGAAGTGGTGAGAGCAAGAACGGGTGTGAGGAGAGAAATTGCAGCCAGAGTAGATATGAATGTTCTGAGATGGATTGGCCATGTGGAAAGGATGGATGATGAAAGGCTGCTGAAGAAGGTGATGAATGCGAGAGTTGATGGGTTTGGATGGATGGATGGAGTAAGGAGAGCCCTGAATGATAGGAGGATGGATGTGAGGGAAGCAAGCGAGCGTGCTAGGAATAGGAATGAGCGGCGAGCGATTGTGACGCAGCTCTGATGGGCATCTGCTGTTACCACGGGGCTGCATCTTACAGAGGTAGCCCTGTGGTAGGGGCAGTAGGAGGAGTTGGCAGTTGTGAAGCGACACAGGTTGTGGAAGAGCCAGGAGGAAGGGCTGTGGCACTCCAGCAGTGCCATCTGAACGGTCGCTAGCTCCCTCGTCATTGCCCATAGAGCAAAGTAATCCCCTTATTGATTTCCTTTCTTGATGTTGGCTACCCCCCAATTAAAGGGGGAAACAGCCAAGGTAGATATATATATATATATATATATATATATATATATATATATATATATATATATATATAT
Source organism: Halocaridina rubra (assembly GCA_037179515.1). NCBI lineage: Eukaryota > Metazoa > Arthropoda > Malacostraca > Decapoda > Atyidae > Halocaridina > Halocaridina rubra. The sequence continues at coordinate 31,888 of JAXCGZ010021015.1, read as the reverse complement.
ATATATATATATATATATATATATATATATTATATATATATATATATATATATATATATATATATACAGTAATCCCTCGCTACATCGTGATTTTCCTACCACAAATTCAGTGCATCGCGGATTTTTCTGGCGAGCAAAAAAAATAAAAAATAAATAAAATAAAATATATATATATATATATTAATGATTATGACACCAGGACGGGCCAAAAAATAATAAAATAAAACAGCCTTTATCGGGCCTGGGCACGAAGAATATATAAAGTAAAGAGAAACAGAGATGGAGATGTAATGACCTGTCAGATGTGAAGGGATTATAAAAGATGTGTAATGAATATCCAAGAATATTCAGTGTAGCTGGTGCCATGAGCCATCTTAAAAATGCATCCTCCTTTGCAGCTTTCAAAGGCAATCTATATATTTTTCTTTTGGACAAATAGTTGCTGCTCACACATAAACTAAACTTAATGATTTAATACAATTTCCCAAAACACTGACCTCTCTATATGTAAACTGATATCAACTTCTCTGTTCTCTAAGTTAAGAACTAATTATTCTCATTGTAAGGAAAACACATATGGTGATGATGCCAATAAAAACAATACTGTATCGAGTGTTATTATTGCTACTTTATTATTATTAACATATTTATTACAGCATTATTATTTTCTAGGAAAAATACATTTAATATAACTGTATGTATTATCCTCTTACTCATTAGTTCAATTACATGTCTACTTATAAGTCACTTTTAATCTTAGAAGAATAACCATTGTACAAAAATGGAAATAAATGCTTGTTTGTTTGCCTCCGTATCAGCTGATGCTTATTCAGGCACAACATTTTACTCATAAAATATTTATTTACTCACCCTATTTGGGGTTTATGTAATTTTCAAGATTATAGATTATTATTAATATTCCTGCACGAAATCTTAATGTAAATAAAGCCAGCTGAGAGAAAAAGAAAACATATACAATTCGCTCAAAGAAAATGTATATTGTACTCTGCATGGGAAACTTAAATGAAATACAATAATCCCTCGCTCTATCGCGATTCACCTATCGCGGATTAACTGTATCACGGATTTATTTTTTTGGGGGAAAAAAAAAAAAAAAAAAATTCTCCCAAGATGATTATGACACCAAGATGGGCCAAAAAATGATAAAATAAAACAGCCTTTATCAGGCTGTAAAGAGAAACAGAGATGGAGAGTGTAATGACCTGTCAGATGTGAAGGCATTATAAAGGTGTGCAATTAATATCCAGCTCTCTGCTGGGTTTTAATATACCTCTGCATTACTTTCATGATGTCTATTCCAATAATTCTCCTTAGATCTTATTATTATTGTTATTATTATTATCATTATTATTATTATTATTATTATTATTAGCAACAATACTTTTCCTTTGATGATGATTGTGGAGATTATTATCATCATCATCATTATTATTATTATTATTAAGGGCTCATCATTGTTTGTACATCTGTTGGTTTATTTACTTTAATAACTGTGTACAGTGCCCCTCTCTTGTTGGCTGGGACAAAGAGAGTGTGGGGTTTGAGTAGAAAATGTTGGAGAGAGAGAGAGACATCTTTAATTAACTCTTGTTCATTCAGCCAAAACTACATTATTTATTGTAAAAATAATGGTTTACTTACAAATTCGTAATAATAATGAAATTAATAATAATAATAATAATAATAATAATCTCCACAATCATCATCAAAGGAAAATTATTGTTAAAAAATAATAATAATAATAATAATGATATCTAAGGAGAATTTTTGGAATAGACATCATAAAAGTAATGCAGAGGTATATTAAAACCCAGCAGAGAGCTGGATATTCATTACACATCTTTTATAATCCCTTCACATCTGACAGGTCAATACAGGGTGATAATTAATAAAGTTTTAAAAATTCATGATCAATCCAGAACTCGTAATGGGTAATGGATTTAAGCCCGATAAATTTAGATTCAGAAGGGAAATTAGTGAAAATTGGCTTGGTAATACCGTAGATTCCTAGTAGGATAATAAGTGCCAATATATATATATATATATATATATATATATATATATATATATATATATATATATATATATATATATATATATATATATATATATATATATATATATATATATATATATATATATATATACACCTTGTTCCTTTTATACGCGATTTTTTTTATATGCGAAATTACAATAACGCCCCCTAAAAATAACAGTAAAAAACTCGGAATTTGCGAATAACGCCCCCCCTTTTTTTTATATTATTATTGTGCCACCAGGATGGACCAAAAAATTATAAAATAAAACAGCCTTTATCAGGCTGTAAAGAGATTATAAAAGATGTGTAAAGAATATCCAGCTCTCTGCTGGGTTTCAATATACCTCTGCATTACTCTCATGATGACTATTCCAAAAATTCTCCTTAGATCTTATTATTATTATTATTATTTTTAACAATAATTTTCCTTTGATGATGATTGTGGTGATTATTATTATTATTATTATTAATATCATTATTATTACGAATTTGTAATTAAACCATTATTTTTACAATAAATAATGTAGTTTTGGTTGAATGAACAAGAGTTAATTAAAGATGTCTGTCTGTCTGTCTCTCTCTCTCTCTCTCCAACATTCTATTCTACCCAATAGGGTGGGTGTATATATAATGTATAATGATGATGATCTTTTCTTATCGTAATCCTCTTTATACTGGTGGAAGAAGCCTCCGCGGGCGCTCATTAACTATATTTAAAAAAAAAAAAAAATTAATATAGTAAAAAAGCACCCACGGAGGCTTCTTCCACCAGTACAAAGAGGATTACGATAAGAAAAGATCATCATCATTATGCATTATATATACACCCACCCTACCTCTGTCATATGTCTATCTAATCTACATTTGAAGGTGTCTAAGTAATACAATTCAGGGTCTGCCCCTCTCTTTTTTCTCTCTTACTTTATTTAATTTTTGTGCTTTTCCCTCCAATTCCCTTATATCCTTAATCCCCTCCCTTTTTTTCCCCTCCTATCCTATCCCATCCTTTAAAAAAAAAAGAAAAAAAAAAAGGTACTGGCATTTATTATCCTACTAGGAATACTCTACGGTATTACTAAGCCAATTTTCACCAAATTCCCTTCTGAACCTAAATTTATCAAGATTAAATCCATTACCCATTACGAGTTCTGGTTTGATCATGAATTTTTAAAACTTTATTAATATCATCCTTGTTAATCCCTTTAAACCATTTATACACCTCAGTCATATACCCCCCTTACTCTGTGCCTCTCTAGAGAATGTAGATTAAGTTTTTTTAATCTGTCATATGGTAGATTTAGGCATTGCAAAATTTTATTTTTTCGTTTTTTAGTCTTGCTTTGGTTATTTATAATTCTTATTTTATCTTTCTATATATTTGCAGATAGAGGTTCGTTCTCCTGCATCCTCCTCCTCTTGCTCACTGCCACCATGCATGTCCCAGTGTACTGTATAACTGTTGCCCACTGCACAATAGAGTAAAGTATAGTAATGTATGTTAATTTCTAGCTGTAAAGGGAAAATGAATATCTTTTGTATACTCTTAAAAATAGATACAGGGCTTTCTGCTATTCTATGTAGCAATGAAATATGTTTTTTACTTATCTTATATCTTTGGCATGGTGCGTCTATGTAAGGTTTGGAACGTATCTATGCCCTTTATCATTGTTTCCTATGGAAAATAACTCGTTTTATCACGCGATTTTCCATTTATCCGACACTTCTGAGAACCTATCTAGGCGTTATTCTGAGAACTAGGTGTATATATATATATATATATATATATATATATATATATATATATATATATATATATATATATATATATATATATATATATATATAATGATGATTATGATCTTTTCTTATTGTAATCCTCTTTGCACTCGTGGAAGAAGTGTGTGTGTGTGTGTGTGTGTGTGTGTAAAAAAAAAAATAATAAAAAATAAATAAATAAATATTTAAGGTGTTCCTACTTGGCGGAAATTCACCTATCGCAGCCGGTCCCGGAACCGAACCCTCGCGATAAACGAGGGATTACTGTATATATATTCTCTACACACTATTTCCCTGACGATATTATATCGAAAGTTTGTTTGCTGTTTGTTCTTGATGCTTTTTATCAATCTTCATAATATCACGTTCATATAAATTTACGCTTGCGAGCTGTTATTAATAAAGTAAAGGGTGGTTTGTTAACAGTGCTGGGAGGGTTTATACAGTAAAGGTAAAAATAAATGTAAATTACCTATGATAAATATGGTGCTCCTACTTCGTGATATTTCACCTATCGTGGCGGGTCCTGGAACCGAACCCCCGCGATAAATGAGGGAGCACTGTATATATATATATATATATATATATATATATATATATATATATATATATATACAGTAATCCCTGGCTATGCCGCGATTCAGCAACCGCGAATCCAGTGCATCGCGGATTTTTGTGGCGAGAATATGTATTTTATATCGCAGATTTTCTGGGTATATGCGGGAATCCATGATATGTGGAAATATTAACATTTCCAGTATTTTTATTATTTTATTGATAAAAAAAAAGTATATCCTAGCCTTAGAATAATAAAACAGTAAAAAATAGTTAAAAACATAAATTTAAACATCTAACTCTGCACCATATAAAACACGACACCGGTATCGGCGTTTCGGTAAATGCAAAGTGTTGCACCTACATGAGATAGTGCATATTAAGATTTCCAGTATTTTCATTATATTATTGATAAAAAAAATAAGCATTTCCTAGCCTAAGAATAATAAAACAGTAAAAAACATAAATTTAAACATGTAATTCACAGTATGGCACCATATAAAATACAATAGCCTATTGGCGTCTTGGAAAACACAAAGGGTCGCACCTACGCGAGATAGTACACGGGATGCTATTGGTTGATGGGTGGGAGACAATGAATCACAGAATTATGTTCTGTATCCTGGGGTTTTATTGGCTTTTTGACTGAAGCTTGATTCTCCCAGCATCTTCCATTGTCTCGCCTCACCCATTCAGTTACTCACGAGTGAGCCGTTCACGTTGTGCCTCTTACTATGTTGTGCGTGTGTTGTTTGTGAAACTTTTGTATTTCAACCCCTGCAATGCCGCCCAAGCGTCCTTCATCTTCTAAGTCTTCTGGTAGTGAGCCTACGTGGCAAAGGAAGATGTTGACCATAGCAGATAAGGTAAAACAATTAGATATGCTGAAGGAAGGAAGGTTCTCGGATGTCGGCCGCCATTTTGGCATCAAAGAATCTACTGTTTGCTACATCAAGAAGGACGAGGCGAATATCAGGAAAACAGCGACTCTTACTTTTAACAAAACAGCAAAGAGGGTCGTAATACCTCGTAATAAGATAATACTGCGGATGGAATCTGCTTGGCCCTGTGTATTGCTGATTGCAGGAAAACATCAGCTTAGACACGAGTGTCATACAAACAAAGGAAAAGAAGCTGTATGAGACATTCGCTGCAAATGAACCCGACGACGACAGTGGCAACCGTGAGGAGGAGGAGAAAGAAGAAGAAATGGAAGACCCAAAACCAGGACCGTCCTGCGATTCTACACCGAGGAAACCATCATTCGTTGCTAGCAAGGGATGGTTCGTCAAATTTCAAAAACGCTTTGGCATAAAGAGCATTTCAGTGCATGGCAAAGCTGCCTCTGTAGATACAGCTGCAGTTGAAGATTATGTGAACAAGGACTTCAAGAAAATTATCGAGGAAGGCGGTTATGCTCATGAGCAAGTGTTCAACATGGATGAGACTGGGTTATTTTGGAAGAGAATGCCATCTCACACTTTTCTTTTCAAGGAAGAAGCTAAAGCCCCTGGATTTAAAGCGCACAAAGACCGCGTTTCCCTCGTCATGTGCGGGAATGCTGCGGGTTTTATGTTAAAGCCCGGGCTTATCAACAAGTCAAAGAACCCTAGGGCTTTGAAGAATACAAACAAGAATCGGCTGCCAGTGTATTGGATGCATAACCCTAAGGCCTGGATCACGAAAAGCCTCACATTGGACTGGTTTTACCAATGCTTTAGCCCTCAGGTCCGAGCTTATCTTGTGGAGAAGGGCCTTGAATTTAAAGTCCTTCATTTGATAGATAATGCTGGTGGCCACGCAACTGATCTCCATTACGACGGTGTTCAGGTAGAGTTCCTGCTACCGAATACATCACTGATTCAGCCTATGGATCAAGGCATTATTCGTGCGTTCAAGGCCCTCTACACACGAAATGCCCAGACAAACCTGGTTGACTCCATGGATGCTGACAAAGAATTCGCATCGAAGGCGTACCAGCGTAAGTACACGATTGCTACTTGCCTTCAAAATATTCAGAAGGCAAACAAACAGATGAAGCCGGCCACAATCAATGCCAGCTGGAAGAAATTGTGACCCGAAGTCATCTACGACAACAAGGGATTTCCTCCTGACGAAGTGCATAACTCGGCAGTTGCGAAAGCTGTGAAGTTGGCTGCATTGCTAGGAGGAGAAGGCTTTAATGATATGACTCACAAAGACATCAATAAACTGATCGACTGCCACTCGCAGCCGTTGACTGATGAAGACTTGGAGGAAATAACAAAATCAGCAAGCGAAGAAGAGGAAGAACAACAACAGCAAGCGCACGATGAAGTCGAAGAACCTGGCCTTACACTTGAATGGCTGGCAGCCATGTATAACATGGCCAAAGAACTTTAACAACTGTCGCAGGAGTATGACGATGATATGGTTCATTCGGTGCACTTCTGCAATATTATCGATGATGCCATGACTCCTTACAAGACTATCTTCGCACAGAAGAAGAAACAGCGACAGCAGCTCCCCATTACCATGTTCTTCTCTCGCAAAAAGCAGCCATAAAGCTGTCATTGGCTTTAGAGTATTAAACGTCATCATCACGTCATTCATGGTAAGTTTACCTATCAATGTTCATATAAATTTCCACTTGCGTGCTGTCATTAATAAAGTAAAGGGTGAGTTGTTAACAGTGCAGGGAGGGTTTATACAGTAAAGGTAAAAATAAATGTAAAATACCTATAGCCCTATAATAAATATGGTACTCCTACTTCGCAGATTTTCACCTTTCACGGCTGGTCCCGGAACCGAACCCCCACGATAAACGAGGGAGCACTGTATATATATATATACACCCAGTTCTTGGAATAACGTGAAGATAGGTTTTCGGAAGTGACGTTTAATGTAAAAATTGCGTAAAGTAACAAGTCATTTTCCATGAGAAACAATGATAATGGGCATAGATACGTTTCACAACCGTACATAGACACACTATGCCAAAGATATAAGATAAGTAAAGCATATTTTACAAGTACATAACAAAATAGAAAGATATTTAGATTTACTATACAGCAAGCAAATTAACATACTGTACTCTATTATGCGGTCGGCAACAGGCATACACTGGGACGTGCATTGTGGCGGTGAGCGCGTAACTTAAGCGGTAGAAGAGGAGGAGGATGCAGGAGAAGGAACCTCTATCTGCAAACGTTTTTGCTCTCGCACACTTTTTCCCTGATGATATTATACGGCAAGGGTGTTTGCTGTTTGTTCATAATGCTCATCCACGTACTTAGCATTTTTTCCATTCTCTCCATAATATCTGATCGCATTAAGCGGTAGAAAAGGAGGAGGATGCGGGAGAACGAACCTCTATCTGCAAACGTTTTGCCGCCTCCGTATCAGCTGATGTGATCTCGCACGCTTTTTCCCTGACGATATACAAACTTTAACACAAACACAGACAGAACAAGCGATATATCCACGCAGTATGCTGGGTAAAGAGACACTGAAGCACATGGCAGCATGGCGGAAAAGTGCCTCCTAGGCGGTTGATTATTTACTAAAATGAAATTTTTTTTTTCAAATTTTTTTGGGTGGGCATTATTCATGTAATTTGCATTTTTGTACTGTTATTTTTGGGGGGCATTATTCCAATATTGCGTATTTTAAACACACATAAAAAGCGAACTGAGTGTGTGTATATATATATATATATATATATATATATATATATATATATATATATATATATATATATATATATATATATATATATATATATATATATATACACCTTGTTCTCAAAATAATGCCTAGATAGGTTCTCAGAAGTGTCGGGTAAATGGAAAATCGCGTGAAAAAACGAGTTATTTTCCATAGGAAACAATGATAAAGGGCATAGATACGTTCCAAACCTTACATAGACACACCATGCCTAAGATATAAGATAAGTAAAATAAATATTTTATTACTACATAGCAAAGCAGAAAGCCCTGTATCTATTTTTAAGAGTATACAAAAGATATTCATATTCACTTTACAGTTAGAAATTAACATACATTACTATATTTTACTCTTATTATGCAGTGGGCAACAGTTATACAGTACACTGGGACGTGCATGGTGGCAGTGAGCAAGTAACTTATGTGGTAGAAGAGGAGGAGGATGCAGGAGAACGAGCCTCTATCTGCAAATGTATATAAAGATAAAATAAGAATTATAAATAACCAAAACAAGACTAAAAAACGAAAAAAATAATTAATTATGCAATACCTAAATCTACCATATGACAGATTAAAAAAACTTAATCTACATTCTCTAGAGAGGCACAGAGTTAGGGGGGATATGATTGAGGTGCATAAATGGTTTAAAGGGATTAACAAGGGTGATATTAATAAAGTTTTAAAAATTCATGATCAAACCAGAACTCATAATGGGTAATGATTTTAATCTTGATAAATTTAGGTTCAGAAGGGAAATTGGTGAAAATTGGCATGGTAATACCGTAGAGTATTCCTAGTAGGATAATAAATGCCAATACCTTAGACACCTTTTCAAATGTAGATTAGATAGACATATGACAGAGGTAGGGTGGGTATGAATAGATTAGTGTTTATTAGAAAAATCATAAAAAGAAAAATAGAATAAATAAGTTGAGTAGAATAGAAGAGGTTAGACATGCTGAAAACATCATTCAAAAATGGAACTGCCTCGTGTGTGACAGTAGGCATGTTGCAGTATCCCCTATTCTTATGTTCTTAATATTTTCAGAACACGAGTTTTGCATCCTCCTTCCATTTTCAAATTTGTATCTGGTTTCTGAATGACAAATTTGTTAATAAAATGTATCCAATTACTCTCTCTCTCTCATATTTCTTTACAAAAAAGATTAAAACTTAGGTTTATCACCTTTAAAATGAGCATTGTAATGAACGTGATTAAGACTAAAGCAATAATTGTATTTACATAATAAGATGAAAAATTTCTACCTAATTCCTGTTTAAGAGAGACATTAAAAAGGATTCGTGGAAAGGAAATTAATTTAACGGTCTTTTAACTCATTAACGTTTTTATTAAAAGTGCATTATTATATTTATCATTTGCTGCCCCAAACGACTCATTGGCTTGTAAAGTAACTGATGTATGCGTTGTTTGTAAGACTATTCTCCTTTTAATATAAATATATTCTATATAATGTAAGTGAAATGAAACGAGAGAGAGAGAGAGAGAGAGAGAGAGAGAGAGAGAGAGAGAGAGAGAGAGAGAGAGAGAGAGAGAGAGAGAGAGAGAGAGAGAGAGAGAGAGAGAGAGAGAGAGAGAGAGAGAGAGAGAGAGAATCTTTAATTAACTCTTGTTCATTCAACCCAAACTACATTATTTATTGTAAAAATAATGGTTTAATTACAAATTTGTAATAATAATGATATTAACAATAATAATAATAATAATAATAATAATAATAATCTCCACAATCATCATCAGAGGAAAATTATTGTTAAAAATAATAATAATAATAATAAAAATAAAAATAATAATAATAATAATAATAATAATAAGATCTAAGGAGAATTTCTGGAACAGACATCATGAGAGTAATGCAGAGGTATATTAAAACCCAGCAGAGAGCTGGATATTCATTACACATCTTTTATAATCCCTTCACATCTGACAGGTCATTACACTCTCCATCTGTTTCTCTTTACAGCCTGATAAAGGCTGTTTTATTTTATAATTTTTTGGTCCATCCTGTTGTGTGAAAAGAGAGAGAGTAGAAAAAAAAAAAAAAAAAAAAAAAAAAAAAAAAAAAAGGGGGGGGGGGTTATTCGCGAATTCCGAGTTTTTTACTATTATTTTTGGGGGGCGTTATTGCAATTTCGCATACAAAAAAATCGCGTATAAAAGGAACAAGGTGTATATATATATATATATATATATATATATATATATATATATATATATATATATATATATATATATATATATATATATATATATATATATATATATATATATAGTGAGTGTGACGTTCAGATAGGTAGAAAAAATTTCCCTAATCGGGCCTAGGGATGAAGAAAGCATAAAGCAAGATTAAACAGAGATGGGGAATGTTCTGACTTATGAAATGCGAAGGGACAATAAGAAGTATGTAACGAATATAAAAAATATTTGGTGCTCTATAGACATAGAAAAAGAACTGTATAAAAAGACTTCAAATTATTCTTACCTCGGTTTTGTGGATATAAATGCTTCATCAGCCGTTTTGATCCCATACTGTTGGATATCGATTAACTTAGCAACCTTTTCCCGGTAATTTGCTTCCTTGTCTTTCATTTTCTGAAAAAATAAGATAATTTATTACAGGATACAGTATCAATGCATGTCTATATGATTAAGTCTTAATATTTAAAACTTGTATGATACAAAAGAGATGTAATATACAAAAATGGAGAGAGAGGGTGTTGATATTTATATACCCAAATGCAGCTCTCAAGATTAGTTTCATCATCAATATGTATGGAAAAGTGTAATCTGAATTCATTTTAATACTATGAAAAATAATGTATTACTACAGGCATTATGTCTATCTATCTACATACATGAGCCATTTTTCCCTTTATAAGGGAAGTGGCTGAGTCAAGGCAAAATATTCTGACTCTTTGGGAAGAGAAAATACAGAGGAGAGGATTCCCAGTTGCCTCGCTCCACCCCATTTAGATGAATCTTATGACACGCAGGGGAACACAGAGGAAGTATTCTAGCCCCCCTCCCTCAGGGGGTTAGGCACTATGTACATATGCTAAAGAATGATTAATCCGGTTTTACGTCAGGGACTACCTTTTCTATTAAGGGCTAGGACACTGCCTTCTTTCGAAGGCCTTTGGTTTTGGCAAATGGGACTGTTACCATGAGCAAATGCCCTTTCTGACCTCAGACCATGGCAGGTTTCAAACCAACGACCAGACAAATCAAAGTGCCATGCACTACTAACCTGCTACAGCAGCCACTACAAATGATAAAGAATCACTTCTACAGTTTGAAACCCTATTCCTTTAATATCAAAGGAATAGTGGATTAAGACCTCAACACTGTTCATTGGCAAGCATAAATCTAACCAGGCATATTATCACTAAATTGTGACTAAATCCAGACCTAAAAGGAAATTTTACTTTCAACAACTTTTGGATTTGGGCAATATGAGAAATAGTATACATATGACACAATCCATATATTGCAAATAAGGAAGAAATGAGTACCTAAGTTATGAAAAAGAGGCAGAAAAGGCTTAAGAGAGAGAGACATTACCAGAGGAGCTAAGGAAAATCCCAAAATTTTCCATAGCTATCTTAGAGGGCAACTATAGATCATTTTACCAAACATTACCTTTGCATTTTCCGCAATACTGCTAACAAACTCCGCATGGTCATATGCACTGGCATCACTAGTTTTGCTGGAAGATGTTTTTGACGAAGTGTTTCGAATTATTTTCTAAAATTGAAACAGGGAAAATATTATAGTTTACTTTCAATAGAATTAAAATGACATCATTTACTAACATGCAAATTTATCTCCGGGGGGGGGGGGAGTATTGTCATAGACTTTTGGTATAACTATTACTAATTCTTTATCATGCACATACTACCAATACTTTTTTCTTTCAAGCTAATTGTCCAAACCTCTTTTATTTCTAGTGTTCCCATTATCTGGAGGTATCTTATAAAACATTAGGCCAGCCCTCTGTAGATGAAGGAGTATGACTGAGAAGGCTGAAGCCAGAACTTAGCTCTAATCAACCTTGCAATTAAGAAAATGGTTTGGCAAGTAATATGTTCGTTCATCAACCCCTTTTTAAGCATTTAGTGTATAATGATAGCGAACTGCAATATACACCTTGTCATACCATATAATTTTTTCTTCAAAGTGCCTCAAGCTGTGGTATAACTTAAAATTTAACTATTACATGAATATACTGGGGACCTTAGTAGCATGACGGTTAGAGCATCCAGCTTGATGATAGAACCCATGGTAGAGTACTGTGCAGTCTTAGGTTAGCAGCTTCATCCACCCCCATAATGGGGAATAATAGTGACAGTTAAAATGTAAAACAGAAGCAATATGTATAAGCTATTAGACAAGTAGTTATGGGAGTCTTTAATGTACTGTTTTGCCTCTATTAGTATTATGACAGACTGCTATGATGTGTCAGTGACTGTGTAAGTTACAATACAATTGGGGACAATCTCTTCAAATATGCAGATAGCTTCAGGGTCACCGACTGCTATAAGTTTTGAGATGACATGACTGCATTTGAAGCAATTTGTGCTAATTCTCCTCAAGTAGGATTTGTGACTCTAACTAAAGTCATATTTATGTCTCTGGGTTTACTATCCAAGTCTAGAGCTACTCCCTTCAAATTAGTTACAAAAGATTATATGTTGAACCCCAAGGTTGATCTGAGTTCAGTAATGGCAGAAATTCTTAAGTTTTACTTGTTTATAATAAACTCTGTATTCATTATGTAACTTGGCATTCACTTTAAATGCCTGGCCAACACTTGTATTTTGTGTTTTCTAGGTTTGTCAATGTGAACTGCCAACCTATTTAATCATAAGTTGCATCATACACAGGAACTCAAATGTAAAATTGTACAGTATGTCCAATTGCAGTGGAAGACATATTTTGGTGCAGACCACTTTTGGCACAGGACCTTTTCGACTCGGTGTCCTTTTCAGCGCGAGACCTTTTTGGCACTGAGGTTAACCTCAAATGAAAGAACTTCTTCAACTACTTTTCTATAAGGTTTGCAGCAAAAAAAATAAACAACACTTAGGTTAGGTCTTTACCAAAGCTGTGCTCTGAATAAAGTCTGTTCTGAAATGGCTATGCTGAACTGGTCTAAATATATATATATATATATATATATATATATATATATATATATATATATATATATATATATATATATATATATATATATATATATATATATATATATATATATATATATATATATATATATATATATATATATATATATATATATATATATATTAAAAAGATGGAAAACAAGAGTAGAGTGTATGATATACCAAGCTTTCTGCTCAGGAATTCTTACAGCAATTATATTAAGGATGAGAGGAATGGACTAGCAAACATAATATTGACAAATTGATTCTTTTTTGTTTGAAAACTGCCTTACAAGTACAACAAATATCCAAGTTTAGTGTATATTCCCATTTCCATTTATTGGCAGAGTACTTTTCTGCCGTATACTTCATGAATGAAGTCAGCATGAGTAAGCAGGATGTATGAAAGTCTTAGTTCTCTCTAGAAGAATGTAAGATGGTCAAAGTGTATTCACAATACAAAAGTAACACTTAAGTCTCATTCCTAACTATCACTTCCATTTCTCTGCGTAAGGCAAAAACGTCAATGAAGGAGGCCCTGCTACTAATCCCTCCAATCTAATATTCTTTAAACCCCTACTATAAGACTCATAATATGTGGCAGTATTCTTATACCCCTGCCCAGTTTCAAGAGGCATGATATGGGAAAGATACAATAAGAATTAGATATCTGAATAAAGTAGTTTAGAAGACTTACCAACTGCTTTGTTAAGTCTGATATAAGTGTGTGCAACTGACTCATGACAATACTGCGATCTATGTTCAGCTCATTTGCAACTGTCTGGGTAGACTTCCGTTGAATGCCCATGCCACAAAGAATTGCCTGAAAAATTGATAAATATCACAGAAAGGAATGGAGAGTTAAAAGGAACTCTTGTTTTTTCCATTACTGTAATATGATGATCCAGTTTTATGTCACAGACTCCCTTTTCTATTAAGGGCTAGGACAGTGCCTTTTTTCAAAGGACTTTGGTTTTGGCAGTATGTGACCATTACCCTGAGTGAATGACCATTATAACCTTAGACCAAGGAGGGTATTGAACTGACGAGTCATAGTCGAGCACACTTCCAACCCAGCCACTTGCCACTAATATGATACACTGACCAAAATTCTGTATACAGTAATCCCTTGGTATATTGCGGTTCACCTTCCGGGAATTCAGTGTGTCACGGGTTTTTATAGCGAGTATATGTATTTTATATCGCATATTTTCTGGGTATATTGCGGGAATCCACGATATGTGGAAATATTAAAATTTCCAGTATTTGCATTATTTTATTGATAAAAAAAAAAATATTTCCTAGCCTAAGAATAATAAACAGCAAAAATTAGTAAAAATCATAAATTTAAACATATAGCTCACAGTATTGCACCATATGAAATACGATACCGGTACGGTACGTGCTGCGTAGATATCTGCGTCTTGGAAAACACAAAGGGTCGCACTTTTTTTTTTTTTTTTTTAAGAGAGTGACATCGGGACAGGCAGAAACTGCCCTCATCAATATAGGCCCGGCCACGAGAAAATACCAAGACGAAGGAAAAGTAAAAGGTTAAGGACAAGGCAGAGATGAGGTAATGTTGCACAAAGGAAAACGACAGACAGAAAAAAAAGAGTCAAAGTACAGAGGACCCAGAGATATGGAGGACTAGGCTCTGAGATGATGATAGATCTGCTTTTTGAAGGATGAAAGGGCATAAGAATTAGGAAAGACAGAAAGAGGAAGAGAGTTCCAGAGTCTGGAGGTAGATGGGAAGAAGCAGTCGCTGCACCGACCAATCCGCGAGATACAAATCTCCACACAGTACCTGTGAGATGAGGCCGCTTGGCGAGTATTACGCGGCCTCGGCAGTGGAGGAGGGATGCAACTCGCCAACTCATCAGAGCAGCGATGGAAGTAGTAGCGATAGAAAAGCGAAAGGGAAGATACCTTACGGCGAAGAGAGAGAATCCAGGTTAGAAGAGAACGATCATTAATGAGTCTGACTGCCTTAGATTCAACCCTATCAAGAAGATAAGTAAAGGAAGAAGTACCCCAGATGCGAGAGCAGTATTCTAAGCAGGGGCGGATAAGACCTTTGTAAATTTTAAGTAACTGCAATGAGGAAAAGTAATGACGAAAACGAAACAAAACCCCCAATTTTTTAGATGAAGATTTAGAAATTTGGATTATGTGATTCCTCCAAGACAAGTTAGAGGCTATATGGATTCCTAATATGCTGATAGAGTTAAGAGGGTAAATTTCATTAGTTTCGAAGACAATAGGGTTATCAGGAGGAGAAGAAGATAAAGAGATAGCCAGAAACTGTGCTTGGAGGCAATGAATTAAACTAAATTTTGAGTGTCCCATTCAGATACTCTCTGCAAATCGTAGTTAAGAGTAGAAGAAAGAGTGATACGAGATTGATTACGAGTAACAGATGAAGGTTGTGAAGAAAAGGCAAAGGAAAAGTGAAGGGTAGAATCATCAGCAAAGGCATGAAGAAGTGAGGAAGATGGGGATTGTAGAAGATCATTGATGAAGAGAAGGAAGAGAGTAGGTGAAAGAACAGAGCCCTGTAGAGCACCACTGGTAACAGAGAAAGGGCTAGATGTCGCGCCATCAACAACTACAGATATAGAACGGTCAGTAAAAAAATTGGAAATCAGAGAACAGAAAGAAGGGGTAAAGCCATAGGCAGGGAGTTTGGCCAACAGAGCCTTGTGCCAGACTCTGTCAAAAGCCTTAGAGATATCAAGGGCGACGACAAAGGATTCCCCATAGTTCCTCAGAGAAGATGACCATACATGAACAAGATAGGACAGGAGATAGCCAGTGGATCTTGCCTTGCGGAAGCCATACTGGTGATCGGAGATAAGTGAGTTGGATTCAAGGCGTTTCAAGAAGTGAGCATTGAGCAAAGTTTCGAAAACTTTAGCAAGAAAGGAGGTTAGGGCAATAGGTCGGTAGTTAGAAGGAATAGAGCGGTCACCCTTCTTAGGAACAGGTTGAACTAGAGCATGCTTCCAAGATGAAGGATAGATACTGGTTGACAGAATGAGGCGAAAAAGACGACAAAGCACGGGAGCCAATTCATCTGCAAACTCCTTAAAGAACCTTGCAGGGATACCATCGGGACCAGATGCCTTGTTCGTCTTTAGCGAGCGAAGAACCTTATGAACTTTGCGTGAAGAAAGGATAGGGAGGGCACAGGGTTAGAGAGGGGAAAAGACTGAGGAACAGGTGCGCTGGAATCGTTGATAGAAGAGTTAGCAGAAGAATGAGAGCCAAATAGAGTGACTTTGTCAGTGGGAGAGCAAGCTATAGAACCATCAGAACGAATGAGAGGGGGAAAGCTGGAGTTACAGAAGTTTTTGGAGAGGTTTTTGGCTAAGGACCAGAAGCTTTTGTCAGTGGGAGAGGAGTTAAGGTCATCAACTTTCCTTCTTATAAAGGAGCCTTAGACCTTCGAATCTGAGCAGTACAGCGATTCCTAGCTATAATAAAAGCAGAGCGAGTTAAATCGGAAGGAGAGGCAAGGTAAGATCGGTGAGCCTGATTCCTAGTCTGGATAGCCATAGAGCAGGCACGGTCAAACCAAGGTTTAGGGGGAGAGAAAGTTTTTGTAGAAGAGGGGATGTACACCTCCATTCCCGCGGTCATGATTTCGGCAACTTTTAGAGCTACCTGATCAGGGTTGCGGGGCCGAAAGCAGTAGTCATCCCATGGGAAGTCAAAAAGAAACATATGCAAATGTTCACGTTGGGTACGCTCAAAGTGCCAAAGGGATTGGTGGTGGGGGAGCAAAAATGGAAGAGACTGAGATCATAGAGTGGTCAGATTTACCAAGAGGGGAAATAATAATAATAATAATAATAACAAGAGTAGTTTGAAGGGTTAGAAGTAAAAACTAGGTCAAAAGTGTTTGCAGCATGTTCTTGATGATCAGGAACACGAGTAGGATGTTTGATAATTTGCTCCAGATCGTGAGTAATAGAAAAAGCAAGGGCCTCGCTTCCTCCCACATCAGTGTGAGAAGAATGAAGCCACTCACTGTGGTGTACATTGAAGTCTCCAATGTAGAGAACTTCGGCATGTGGGTGAGAAGATAGCAAGGACTCATGGCACGAGGATAGATATTCAAAGAAAGACACAAACTCGGTGGAGCTTGGAGAACAGTAGCAGAAGCAAAGGAAGACAGTGGTAGTTGAGAGATAGATTGTTAGCCAGAGAACATCAAAGTCAGGAGATTCAAGGTCCATGAGCCTCACAGTAGGAGTGTTAGTGTTGCAGTAAGCACAGACCCCACCTTTGGAACGAAAACGAGTATACAGATTATGGTGAGAGATTTGGAATGGGTCAGTGGAAGCATGTATAGACAGCTGGGTTTCAGATAGGAGGAGGAGGTTAGGGAGGAAAGTGCCCAAGTGCTGTTCCACAGACGAAAGATTAGAGTTCAGCCCACGAATGTTAAAATAGTGAAGAGTGAAAGAAGCAGATCTATTGGGAGGTGCAAGGTTAAGAGCAGAACCATTACTACCACCAGGCGTGTCTGTCCTCAAGCCAATGGTGGAGTCAACACTATCCCCGGAGATTCTTCGCACCCCACTATGCCGGGTACTGGGGGCCATTAGTTGTGAACCTCCCATAAATAATAACAAATGTGAGGAAAAAGAAAGTAAAAGAGACAGATGTGTGGAATGTTGTGACTTGTCAAATGTAATGGAATAGCAAGAGATGTGTAATGAATACGCCAGAATATTCAGTGTAGATGTAGGCATGAGGAAAGAACCGTCCTGAAGGAAGACTCAACCTGGAACTGTCTGGACCAGTCATAGTTGCATCCAAATACCTTCAGTCATAGTCTTTCAACAGGCGGCTGGTGCCATGGCCAACCTACTAATCATACTATGTGAGATAGTACACGGGATGACATTGGATGATGGGTGGGAGGTGACTAATCACAGAATTGTTTTCTGTATCCTGGGGTCTGATTGGCTTTTTGATTGAAGCTAGATTCTTCCAGCATCTTCCCTTGTCTCGCCTCACCCATTCAGTTATTACGTGTCGCGCTGTCATCGGCTGTGCAGTATGTAAACGTCATCATTACCCTCATCGTCATCATTACTGTACCCCTCTCTGCTCTCACATGTTAGTCTCGTAAAGTTACTGTATTATCATTATTGTTATTATAAATATAATGTGTTATTATTATAGGTATTATTTTTGTACAGTACGTATAGGTTATTCACGGTAAACCTACCTATTACGCTCATATAGCTTTAGGCTTGTGAGCTGTTATTTATGGTAAACTTACCTGTCACCCTCATAGAACTTTACGCTTGCGCGCTGTTATTAATAAAGTAAAGGGTGAGTTGTTAACAGTGCAGAGAGGGTTTATAAAGGTAAACATAAATATAACATAATAAATATGGTGCTGCTACTTCGTTGATTTTCACCTATCGCGGGAGGTCCCGGAACGTAACTCCCGCGATAAACAAGGGATTACTGTACTACAATATTCACATAATAATCTACACGTTAGTTTTACTATCTTCAACCTCTTCTCAAGTAAAAGAGCCACAAAACTACTGCTGTATATATTCCATTGACATTATAAATTAATTAAGCTGCATGAAATCTAAATCCGTTTCTAAAAACCATAATTCACCAGTAATAAACAACAGTTCAGCATTTGGGAATTGAATTGGGAAGCAAAACATATAAATAATATTCTGGAACTTTTAAAGCTAAAATGACTTAAGTTTAAAAACACATTAAAAATTAAGATATTTCTACATACCAACTTAATGTGTTACTGGAAAACTTCACTTATATAATTTTAATATGCAGTGATAATAATTCTACATCAACAATAAAAGTACAAAACAAACAAACTATATATATTTCATCATGATCATTTCCCAAGCAGCAGTTACCTTGCAATATGAAGACTTAAATATATGGTACAAGTACTAATATCTGAACTCATGCAAAGTACAATAGTTATCAAAATAATGAAATTGTACACGATATTAAAAAAAAAAACATACAGCCTGTACCGCCTTCAACTTGAATGAGGCAATCTTGTTACTAAAATATAATCGAGAAAGGCCAGGAATGATGTCAGCAATGAGGGGAGCTTCGCACTGATGCCGAAGGAATGCCTCTAAACGCTGCAAGTCATTGCTTGTGACATACATATCAATTTCTGTCAACTCTGGTGCTGAGGAAAAATTCAAAATATATATATATATATATATATATATATATATATATATATATATATATATATATATATATATATATATATATATATATATATATATATTTTATTTATTTATATATTTTTTGAGACCCCAAATCATGAACAAAAACCACTATATGAACACAAATGTGTCAGCCAGCGACCACGTTTCCCGCTCGCCAGCTCTCAGTTCTGCATTGGTGCCAGTCTGTGTAGTTCGTTCGTGATCTGTTCGTAGTTCTTGCTCTATTTTCCATTGTTTTATCTTTCAGATAGCCCCTATCATGGCTCCTAAGAAAGTTAAAAACGTTAGTGACAGTGGCGTCAAACACCCTAGACGCATAACAGTGGAAATGAAGAAAGAAATAATTTCTAAGCATGAAAATGGTGTTCGTGAGTCTGATCTCTCCACGAAGCATAACATAGCGATATCGACTATCTATACTATTTTAAAGAGTAAAGAGATCTATTAGGCGGCTGACGTGGCTAAGGGAGTAAATATATTAAGAAAGAAAAGGTCAAAATTAATACAAGAGGTAGAAAAGATATTGTTGCTGTGTATAATTGACAAACAGCTGGTTGGAGATAGTACTAGCAAGGCCATAATATGCGCTAAGGCTTTGCAAATCCAACAATATTTAGTAGCGAACTCTCAGAGTTCTAGAGGCGCTAAAGTTGACGAATTTAAAGCCAGCAGAAGCTGGTTTGAACACTTTCGTCAACGAACTGGGATTCATAGCGTCATTAGACATGGAGAGGCGGCTAGTTCCGACCAAGTGGCAGCAGTTTCTTATGTGAAGGAATTCGCTAATTTTATCGAGAGTGAAGGCTATGTCCCACAACAAGTTTTTATCTATGATGAAAAGGGACTCTTTTGGAAGAAAATGCCCAAAAGAATCTATAAAACCCAAGAGGAGAAATCACTGCCTGCCCACAAAGCAATGAAAGACAGCCTTACACTTTTGTTGCATGCTAATGCTATTGGGGACTGTAAGATAAAGCCTCTTTTAGCTTACCACTCAGAAAATCTGCATGTTTTTAAGTGCAATAACGTTTTGCAGGCTAGCCTTCCGGTAATGTGTAGGTCAAATCCGAAGGCTAGGGTCATACGGATTTTATTCCTAGAGTGGTTGATTGAAATGTTAGCGCCAGCAGTGAAGAAATATCTTTAGGAAAATGATTTACCCCTTAAGTGTCTCCTCATAATGGATAATGCTCCTGTCCATCCTCCAGGTGTGGAAGATCTTGTTAATCAATACAACTTCATTAAAATAAAATTACTGCCTCCCAACACCAATCCAATCCTCCAGCCCATGGACCAGCAGGAAATTTCTAATTCTAAAAGGTTGTATACGAAGGGTCTTTTTGACAGGTGTTTCCAGGTTACCAATGACACGGATTTGACCCTTCGTGATTTCTGGAAAGCCCACTTTATTATCCTCCAAAAGGAGTGATACTCGTGGAGTTCTGTGAAGGAAAAAGAAGTGTTAACGGACCTTACTATGCAATAGTTTTAAAGAAACTGAGGGCAGCATTGGAAAAAAAGGCGAGAAAAGCTGCATAGTCAAATCTTCTTTCACCATGACGATGCACGAGCACATTCTGCGAGTTGTGAAGGATGTGATTCAAGAGTTCTGATGGGAAGTGCTACCTCACCCATTTTACAGTCCAGATCTCGCCCCATTAGATTTCTTCCTCTTTCTAAAGCTCGGAGATTCACTAAAAGAAGCCTGCTTTGAAAAATGGATGAAGCTAAAAATGCCCTAAACACATGGTTTCAAGACAGAACTGCTGAGTTCTTCAGAGAAGGCTTAAATAGGTGGAAACATCATCTTGAGAAGTGTATTGAGCAGGATGTTAACTATGTTAAAAAATAAGTGCTTTGTGTTTGCTCACTTCAGTTACATAAACTATTTTTGGAAAATTACCACAAACTTTTTTATTTTCACTCATATATATATATATATATATATATATATATATATATATATATATATATATATATATATATATATATATATATATATATATATATATATATATATATATATATATGAATCATTTTTTTACCCCGACCGGGACTTGAACCTAGGACTTATGATTACTAAGTCAAGGCGCTACCACTACACCACAGAAGGTTAAAAGGAATCCAACCTTATAGCTTATATCTGCTATACTTAGGAATGAACGCATTCTATCTGAATGCCACTATGTTCATATTACAGATTCCCCAACCTCTCTCGTGGCTTCATTTTAGCATTTAATTCAATTCCCAATCTCATTCGGGCCATGAAATAACCAAATAAGCACATTACATATGTGAAAACATCAATCATTTTTTTACCCCGACCGGGACTTGAACCTAGGACTTATGATTACTAAGTCAAGGCACTACCACTACACCACAGAAGGTTAAAAGGAATCCAACCTTATAGCTTATATCTGCTATACTTAGGAATGAACGCATTCTATCTGAATGCCACTATGTTCATAATATGAACATAGTGGCATTCAGATAGAATGTGTTCATTCCTAAGTATAGCACATATAAACTATAAGGTTGGATTCCTTTTAACCTTCTGAGGTGTAGTGGTAGTGCCTTGACTTTGTAATCATAAGTCCTAGGTTCAAGTCCTGGTCGGGGTAAAAAAATGATTCATGTTTTCAATATGTAATGTGCTTATTTGGTTATTTCATGGCCCGAATGAGATTGGGAATTGAATTAAATGCTAAAATAAAGCCATGAGTGAGGTTGGGGAATCTGTAATATGAACACAGTGGCATTCAGATAGAATGCGTTCATTCCTAAGTATAGCAGAAAAAGGGTATAAGGCTGGATTCCTTTTAACCTTCTGTGGTGTAGTGGTAGTGCCTTGACTTAGTAATCATAAGTCCTAGGTTCAAGTCCCGGTCAGGGTAAAAATATGATTCATGTTTTCACACATGTGATGTGCTTATTTGGTTATTTCATGGCCCGAATGAGATTGGGAATTGAATTAAATGCTAAAATGAAGCCACGAATGAGGTTGGGGAATCCGTAATATGAACATAGTGGCATTCAGATAGAATGCGTTCATTCCTAAGTATAGCAGTTATAAGCTATAAGGTTGGATTCCTTTGAACCTTCTGTGGTGTAGTGGTAGCACCTTGACTTAGTAATCAAAAGTCCTAGGTTCAAGTCCCGGTCGGGTTAAAAAAACGATTCATGTTTTCACATATGTTATGTGCTTATTTGGTTATTTCATGGCCCGAATGAGATTGGGAATTGAATTAAATGCTAAAATGAAGCCACGAGTGAGGTTGGGGAATCTGTAATATGAACACAGTGGCATTCAGATAGAATGCGTTCATTCCTAAGTATAGCAGATATAAGCTATAAGGTTAGATTCCTTTTAACCTTCTGTGGTGTAGTGGTAGCGCCTTGACTTAGTAATCATAAGTCCTAGGATCAAGTCCCGGTCGGGGTTAAAAAAAAAATGATTCATGTTTTCACATATGTAATGTGCTTATTTGGTTATATATATATATATATATATATATATATATATATATATATATATATATATATATATATATATATATATATATATATATATATATATATATATATATATATATACAGTGATCCTTCACTGGATCGCGTTTCTTGGCTCGTGTTTTCACTGTACAACGTTTTTTTTTTTGGCAAATTATTATTTTATTTTTTGGGTATATGCAAAAATATTAAAATATTGAAAAAATACAAATTTTCAGTACAGTGTTACCTCACTTATCGCGGTAGTTCGGTTCCGGGACCCGGCGCGAACCAGGAAATCCACGAAGTAGGATCAGCCTATATGTACGTAGATATTTTAGTATATTTTTACGTTTACACTGTATAAACTGTCCCAGTACTGTTAACATACCACCCTTTACTTCATAGATAACAGCATGCAAGCGTAAATTTATATGAAAGTGATAGGAAAACTTACCGTGAATGTGATGATGACGTGACATACGTACTCATTTACAATTATTTTTTCGTTTACGTACTGCATAAACCCTCCCTGCACTGTTAAAAAAACACCCTTAACATTATAGATAACAGCAACCAACGTAAATTTTTATGAAAGTGATAAGAAAACTTACCATGAATGTGATTATGATGTGACATACATACTCATTTACAATTATTTTTTCGTTTACGTACTGTATAAACCCTCCCTGCGCTGTTAAAAAAACACCCTTTACATTATAAATAACAGCAAGCAACGTAAATTTTTATGAAAGTGATAGATAAAATTACGGTGAATGAGGTGATGATGACATGTCATACATACTCATTTACAATTATTTTTTCGTTTACGAAAAACGTATTAGTAAGCACAATGAGAACGGCGCACATGAGAGTTAGACTGAGCGAGTGAGGCGGCACATTGGAAATTGGAGGGAAAAGCAAACTGCAATGAAAAAGCCAATCAGACCCCATTATACAGAAAATATTGAAAAACAATTCAGTGATTCGTTGTCTCCCGAGCATTCAGCCAATAGCATTCCATGAACTATCTCACGTAGGTGAGAGCCTTTTCGTTTCTGAAACGCTGATAGCGGTATCGTATTTTACATGGTGAAATACTTTTAGTACATTATGCTTTTTATTATTTTTTACAGTTTTATTATTCTTAGGCTAGGAAATACTTGTTTTATCAATAAAATAATGAAAATTTTAATATTCACTAGGTCACGTAGGTGAGAGCCTTTTCGTTTTCCGAAACTTTGATAGCGGTATCGTATTTTACATGGTGAAATACTGTTAGTACTTTATGTTTTTTTTTATTATTTTTTACTGTTTTATTATTCTTAGGCTAGGAAATACTTGTTTTATCAATAAGATAATAAAAATTTTAATATTCACTAGGTCACGTAGGTGAGAGCCTTTGCGTTTTCCGAAACACTGATACCGGTATCGTATTTTACGTGGTGCAATACTGTTTTCTATTTTTTACTGATTTATTATTCTTAGGCTACGAAATACGTTTTTTTATCAATAAAATCATGAAACTACTGGAAATATAAATATATATGCTAGCTCACGTAGCTGTGACCCCAATACACTCTACGCTATCGGACACTATTTCGCATATTTTTTTACTGTTTTATTATTCGTAGGCTGGGAAATAAATTTTTTTTTATCAATTAAATAATGAAAAATTTTTTTCAATAAAAAAATTAAAATACTGAAAATTTTGTTTTTTCAATATGTTAATATTTTTGTGTATACCCATAAAATAAAATAATCATTTATCCAAAAAAAAAAAATGCGATAAGAGTGAGAACGCGAACCAAGAAACGCGAATAACCGGGGTAACACTGTATTTAAATTTTTTTATTGAAAAACAAATTTCATTATTTAATTGATAAAAAAAAATTATTTCCCAGCCTACGAATAATAAAACAGTAAATAATAGTAAAAAACATAAATTTAGATATATAACTCACAGTACAGCGTATTGCATCATGTCAAATAGTGTCCGATAGCATACAATGTATTGGGGTCGCACCTAAGTGAGCTAGCATATACTGTATATTAAAATTTCCAGTAGTTTCATGATTTTATTGATAAAAAAACGTATTTCCTAGTCAAGAATAATAAAACAGTAAAAAATATTAAAAAACATAAATACTAACAGTATTGCACCACGTAAAATACGATACCGGTATCATATATATATATATATATATATATATATATATATATATATATATATATATATATATATACATGACCTAGTGAATATTAAAATTTTCATTATTTTATTGATAAAACAAGTATTTCCTAGCCTAAGACTAATAAAACAGTAAAAAATAGTAAAAAACATAAATACAGTACTAACAGTATTGCACCATGTAAAATACGATACCGGTATCACGTTTCGGAAAACGCAAAGACTCTCACCTACGTGACCTAGTGAATATTAAGATTTTCATTATTTTATTGATAAAACAAGCATTTCCTAGCCTAAGAATAATAAAACAGTAAATAATAATAAAAACATAAATACTAACAGTACTGCACCATGTAAAATACTATACCGCTATCAGCGTTTCGGAAAACGAAAAGGCTCTAACCTACATTGCATGCTGTTATTTATAAAGTAAAGGGCGTTTTTTTAACAGTGCAGGGAGGGTTTATACAGTACGTAAACGTAAAAATAATTGTAAAATACCTATGTATATGAGTATGTCATGTCATCATCACCTCATTCACGGTAAGTTTTCCTATCACTTTCATAAAAATTTACGTTGCTTGCTGTTATTTATAAAGTAAAGGGTGTTTTTTTAATAGTGCAGGGAGGGTTTATACAGTATGTAAACGTAAAAATAATTGTAAAATACCTATGTACATGAGTATGTCATATAATTACCACTTCATTCACTGTAATTTTATCTATCACTTTCATATAAATTTACGTTGCATGCTGTTATTTACGAAGTAAAGGGTGGTTTATTAACAGTACAGGGAGGGTTTATACAGTGTAAACGTAAAAATAAATTAAAATATCTATGTACATATAGTCTGATCCTACCTCCGCGATTTTCCTGTCGCACGCCGGGTCCCGGAACCGAACCATTGCGATAATGGACGGAACACTGTATATATATATATATATATATATATATATATATATATATATATATATATATATATATATATATATATATATATATATATATATATATATATATATACACAGTATAACGGTATTTCACGAGGCACTTCAATTTTGTAAATGTGAATGGTTATGGCTATGCAAGGAATATGAAAGAAATTTTGGGTCCTTAGGATTTCAAGTGTATTTTTTAATACATATCTTCAGAGGATTCCTCTGGATATAATTACTAGAATATACACTTGAAAGTACTAAGTTGGATTTATTTCTCCCACTGAGAAGCGTGTAAATTCAATTAATCCATTCCTAGTCACAATAAATATTCATTTGTTAAAACATGAAATATAATACAGGTTATATGCAATATATCTGTAAAAGGAAAATTACATTAATAATAGAAAGGAATTCCTCTCCTGATATACGCTGTATTTCTGGTGTTTTCTCTCTCTTTTTGTACCTGCTTCCCTGCTTACAGGCACAAGGAGGCGATTCAGAGAAATTTGTCTCTTTCTTATTTGGTAAATTTTTCTAAAAACATTCCTTGCATTGTCATTTAACATGTTCACTACTCTATTGCCCACATCCACCTCACTGACCTCCAAGCCCACACTTTTGCCATGGCCACAATTTCATTCACAATTTTAATAGCTAACTCCTGCTTGAAGCCCTCGAAGTCTCTATCAGTCACACAACCTGGCCAAAGTTTCTTCCAGGCAGAGTTCAACGTACGATATGAGACCTCCTTCCATGCTTTTTCGATGAGGCCCATGCAGTGGAGGATATTAAAGTGGTCTTTCCAGAAATCACAAAGGGTCAAATCTGTGTCATTGGTGACCTGGAAACACCTGGTAAAAAGACCCTTCATATACAACTTTTTAAAATTGGATATTACCTACTGGTCCATGGGCTGGAGGATAGGATTGGAGTTGGGAGGCAAAAATTTGATTCTTATAAAGTCGTACTGAATAGCAAGATTTTCTTCACCTGGAGGACGGACAGGAGCATTATCCATTATGAGGAGACACTTAAAGGGTAAATCATTTTCCTAAAGATATTTCTTCACTGCTGGCACAAACACTTCAATCAACCATTCTAGGAATAAAATCAGCGTGACCCAAGCCTTTGGATTTGATCTCCACATTACCAGAAGGCTAACCTTCAACATGTTATTGCACTCAAAAACACGAGGATTTTCTGAGTGGTAAACTAAAAGAGGCTTAATCTTACAGTCCCCACTAGCATTAGTGTACAATAAAAGTGTAAGCATGTCTGTCATTGGTTTGTGGCCAGGCAGTGACTTCTCCTCTTGGGTTATATAGGTTCTTTTGGGCATTTTCTTCCAAAAGAGTCCTTCATCACAGTTAAAAACTTGTTGTGGGATATAACCTTCACTCTCAATAAAATTAGTGAATTCCTTCACGTAAGAATCCGCTGCCTTTTCGTCGGAACTAGCCGCCTCTCCATGTCTAATGAGACTATGAATACCAGTTCGTCAACAAAAGTGTTCAAACCACCTTCTGCTGGCTTTAAATTCCTCAACTTTAGCACCACCAGAACTCGGAGAGTTTGCTACTAAATCTTGGTAGATATGTAAATCCTTGGCTGTATTTCATTTATCCACAACAACAATAACTTTTCTATCTCTTGTATTAACTGTGACCTTTTCTTTGTTAATATATTTACTCCCTTAGCCACGTCAGCCGCCTTACAGATCTATTTACTCTTTAAAATAATACAGATAGCCGATTTCACCATGTTATACTGCATGGCGAGATCAGAAACATGAACACCATTTTCATGCTAAGACATGATTTCTTTCTTCATTTCCATTGTTATGCATCTAGGGTGTGCGACACCACTGTCACTAATGCATTTAACTTTCTTAGGAACCATAATAAGGGCTATCTGAAAGGCAAAACAATGAAAATAAAGAAAGAACTACGAACAGATCACAAACGAACTACAT
The DNA here is from genome assembly GCA_037179515.1 of Halocaridina rubra. Lineage (NCBI taxonomy): Eukaryota > Metazoa > Arthropoda > Malacostraca > Decapoda > Atyidae > Halocaridina > Halocaridina rubra. Next base: position 3,768 of record JAXCGZ010021015.1, on the reverse strand, counting down.
AGCTGACACGTGTGTTCGTGGGTTGGTTTTTGTTTGTGATTTGGGGTCAAAATTTGTTCAGAACTTTATTCGTGGGGTGGTTTGTTCCTTTGATAATTTCTTAACATTTTCCTTCCTATATATATATATATATATATATATATATATATATATATATATATATATATATAAATATATATATATATATATATATATATATATATATATATATATATATATATATATATATATATATATATATATATATATATATATATATATATATATATATATATATATGTAAAGGAAAATGTTAAGAAATTATGAAAGGAACATTCCTGAAATTATATAAAATATATTTATCTGCTCTATCATTACAGTGATAGTAGGAAATAAAATAAGACGTATAAATGCTAACCTTCAACTTTCGTTTTATATATACTGTTGGTAATCACATTAAGAGCAAATTTACATGTACATTCTCTGAATGCCATGCCAAACAAGACAATCATCCTTTTTTGGTAGTCCTGCCACAGTTCACCGAGCCATGAAGAATTTCTCATCTCCTTTGATTCTCCCAATACCTTCAGCATTATCATTGTAAACTCTCCTGTGATGTTATTTGCCACCTGACTGAAAAAAAAATAAAATGGTTTTACACACTATTACACTACTAAGGGAACATTCTAAATACCGACATTCCCCTACTTACGAACAACTGAGTTACGAATACTCACAGATACGAACAAAAACCTACCCATGTATTACTGTAATGTGCTGTATTATTACATTATTATCTCTGTATTAAAATTCATTAACACTGTACACTTTATGCTTTATGTAGTAGTTAAGTGTCTTTAGTCTAAGTACTGTACAGCACTGCATATATATGTACTGTACAGCACTGCCTATGTAAGTACTGTACAGTAAATTTTTTTACTTAAACACAACTTACAAACAATTCTACTTAAGAGAGAACTTCTGAAACCTAACTCGTATGTAAGTAGGGGAGTGTCTGTACAACTTTCTCTCTTACGTATACTTAAATAACTAAGTTGAAAAGAAATGTAGTAATTAGATTACTATATACTTATATGCACATAAGCTCCTCGAATTACAAATAACCACCATACAAACATCTGCGGATACCAACAAAGTGTGTTGCAAATTAAAACTACACATATTATACAAAGCAGATCCCTGCAAGTTCGATTTTTCCAGGCTGTGGCTATCGCACAAAGTACAACGTTCAGCCACCAATGATGGCACGAGTGTCTGTACAACTTTCTCTCTTACGTATACTTAAATAACTAAGTTGAAAAGAAATGTAGTAATTAGATTACTATATACTTACATGCACATAAGCTCCTCGAATTACAAATAACCAACATACAAACATCTGCGAATACCAACAAAGTGTGTTGCAAATTAAAACTACACATATTATACAAAGCAGATCCCTGCAAGTTCGAACTTTCCAGGCTGTGGCTGTTGCACAAAGTACAACGTTCAGCCACCAATGATGGCACGAGTAGCACTGTAGTATACACCATGTTGTCAATAGTATGTTCCAAGCTAGCATCTCATATCGACACTCTGAAAATCTTCATTGCGTTGCATGATATTTGTCGTAAAATATCCAGCGAATCATTTATCCATCATGATTGATGAAAAATGTAAGGTTATTGATGCTAGAAATGCTTCAAAAAATGACAAACCATCTCTATGGAAACAAAAATGGCGCTTATAAAGCAACTTCACAGTGAAAAAATGGTGAACGTGGCTCACACTTGCAATATGAAACGTTCCATTGTAGGCAAGATTTACAGGAACAAAGACAGAATAAGGGAAAGTGAAAAGTGCCATGCCTATGGAATTTACTATTATTAGTAAGAGGAGGAAAAGACCTACAGAAGTAACAGAAAAACTTCTAACCATTTGGATGTAATAGCAGTGGCAGCAGTTGATTCAGAAAAAGGCTTTGTCCCTTCTCGAAGACTTGAAGGAGAAGGCAGGTGAAACATTTGCAAAAAGTTATCGATGGTTCAGTTTCAAGAATCATGCAAACTTGCATCATGTGTCTGTTAGCAGTGAAGTGGCAAGTACTGACAAAGACGCTGCAGAGAAATTCTCGAACAAGCTAAATAAAATTTTTGATTATGATGGTTATCTTTCGCAGCAAATTTTCAAAGTGAGTGAGACAGGCCATTTTTGGAAAAAATGCCAGAAAAGACGTACATCAGCCGTGAAGAGAAGACAATGCCAGGTTTTCAGGCTGCAAAGGATAGGTTGATCCTGATGGTTTGAGACTTGACTTCAAGCTCACACCATTCTTAGTTTACCGAGTTGAAAATCCACAGGCATTAAAGAACATTGTGGAGAGTTCCCTTCCCGTAATTTGAATGTACAATATCACAACCTAGGTGACACTCACCGTGTTCAAGGAATAGTTTTTCCGCCACTTTATACCCTGAATAAAGCTGTACTGCCATGAGAGGGGAATCCCTTTCAAGATTTTCCGAGCCTTGGACAACGCCCCTGGCCACCCACCACACTTGGATGATTGTAATCTGGACGTAAACGTTGTCAATCTGCCTCCTAACACAACTTCACTCCTTCAGCCATTGGATCAAAGTGTATTAGCCAATTTAAAAAATATTACATTCATTGCACGTACAGGGAAGCATTGAAGGCAGTCAGTGATCAACCCTAATATGACCTTATGTGACTTTTGGAAGGGCTGCAATACTTATACGTGTATCAAATACATTGACATGTCATGGTGAGAAATTACAGAGACCCTTTAGAATGGTGTTGGGAAGGCTTTATGCCCACGGTTCATCAACGATATGAGAGGAATTTCACCAAAGGTGGAGGTCAAGGAAATCGTTGAAAATATCGTGGAAATAATTAAACAGCTGAAATCTGACTTGAAGGAAGAGGACTTTGAAAAGCTGCTGTTTGATTAACATTCTCAGAAACTGACAAATGACGAACTAATGGAACTAGAAGTAAAGCAAAGGGAAGATGAAGAGCTTGGCCCCTTGAAGAAGTTTGATACGAAGTTGATGGCTAAGGGGTTTTCTTTTATGGAAAATGACGAGAGAGAGAGAGAGAGAGAGAGAGAGAGAGAGAGAGAGAGAGAGAGAGAGAGAGAGAGAGAGAGAGAGAGAGAGAGAGAGAGAGAGAGAGAGAGAGAGAGAGAGAGAGAGAGAGAGAGAGAGAGAGAGAGAGAGAGAGAGAGAGAGAGAGAGAGAGAGAGAGAGAGAGAGAGAGAGAGAGAGAGAGAGAGAGAGAGAGAGAGAGAGAGAGAGAGAGAGTCTGGGTGCGTATATGTGTGTATGTATGCGTCTGTAAGTCAGAGAGAGAGAGAGAGAGAGAGAGAGAGAGAGAGAGTAATAATAATAAGAATAATAATAATAATAAACCTTTATTTCCAATGTACATTGGGTATTCAAATAAAATACATATATATTCCAGATAGACATCTGTGGTGTACAATATAGACATACTAAAACAAACAAATCATAAAGATGAGTGTACCATTAAAAATTACAAGTAAAATCTTCCTTTAAGAGTAACTTCTTAAGATTACATTTAAAAGTATACACTGAACCAGCATTTTTTAGTTCAACTGGGAAGCTGATTATATAAATGAGGTCCACGAATGTTTATATCTCTTGAGCCAATATCAGTTTTAGACCTTCGTACTAATAAATCTTCCCCTTGACGGGTAGTTAACCCGGTAACTGAGTTTACTGTAGAAAAATTATACAAGCAATCAGGAAG
>JAXCGZ010021014.1:95000-96061 GCA_037179515.1 Halocaridina rubra | reverse complement strand
GTTCATATTATAAATTCCCCAACCTCGCTCGTGGTTTCATTTTAGCATTTAATTTAATTCAATATATATATATATATATATATATATATATATATATATATATATATATATATATATATATATATATATATATATATATATATATATATATATATATATATATATATATATATATATATATATATATATATATATATATATATATATATATATATATATATATATATATATATATGCATATATATATATATATATATATATATATATATATATATATATATATATATATATATATATATATATATATATATATATATATATATATATATATATATATATATATATATATATATATAAATATATGTAAATATATATATATATATATATATATATATATATATATATATATATATATATATATATATATATATATATATATATATATATATATATATATATATATATATATATATATATAATATATATATATATATATATATATATATATATATATATATATATATATATATATATATATATATATATATATATATATATATATATATATATATATATATATATATATATATATATATATATATATATATATATATATATATATATATATATATATATATATATATATATATATATATATATATATATATATATATATATATATATATATATATATATATATATATATATATATATATATATATATATACTATATATATATATATATATATATATATATATATATATATATATATATATATATATATATATATATATATATATATATATATATATATATATATATATATATATATATATATATATATATATATATATATATATATATATATATATATATATATATATATATATATATATATATATACATATATATATATATATATATATATATATATATATATATATATATATATATATATATATATATATATATATATATATATATATATATATATATATATATATATATATATATATATATATATATATATATATATATATATATATATATATATATATAT
>JAXCGZ010021014.1:52500-77500 GCA_037179515.1 Halocaridina rubra | reverse complement strand
TGAACGCAATCTAACTGAATGCCACTATGTTCATATTACAGATTCCCCAACCTCACTCGTGGCTTCATTATAGCATTTAATTCAATTCCCAATCTAGGTTCGAGTCCCAGTCGGGCTAAAAAAATGATTCATGTTTTCACATATATAATGTGTTATTTGGTTATTTCATGGCCCGAATGAGATTGGGAACTGAATTAAATGCTATAATGAAGCCACGAGTGAGGTTGGGGAATCTGTAATATGAACATAGTGGCATTCAGTTAGATTGCGTTCATTCCAAAGTATAGCAGATATAAGCTATAAGGTTGGATTCCTTTTAACCTTCTGTGGTGTAGTGGTAGCGCCTTGACTTAGTAATCATAAGTCCTAGGTTCGAGTCCCGGTCGGGGTAAAGAAATGATTCATGTTATCACATATATAATGTGTTATTTGGTTATATATATATATATATATATATATATATATATATATATATATATATATATATATATATATATATATATATATATATATATATATATATATATATATATATATATATATATATATATATATATATATATATATATATATATATATATATATATATATATATATATATATATATATATATATATATATATATATATATATATATATATATATATATATATATATATATATATATATATATATATATATATATATATATATATATATATATATATATATATATATATATATATATATATATATATATATATATATATATATATATATATATATATATATATATATATATATATATATATATATATATATATATATATATATATATATATATATATATATATATATATATATATATATATATATATATATATATATATATATATATATATATATATATATATATATATATATATATATATATATATATATATATATATATATATATATATATATATATATATATATATATATATATATATATATATATATATATATATATATATATATATATATATATATATATATATATATATATATATATATATATATATATATATATATATATATATATATGTATATATATATATATATATATATATATATATATATATATATATATATATATATATATATATATATATATATATATATATATATATATATATATATATATATATATATATATATATATATATATATATATATATATATATATATATATACATATATATATATATATATATGTATATATATATATATATATATATATATATATATATATATATATATATATATATATATATATATATATATATATATATATATATATGTAAATATGTGTGTATATATATATATATATATATATATATATATATATATATATATATATATATATATATATATATATATATATATATATATATATATATATATATATATATATATATATATATATATGTATATATATATATATATATATATATATATATATATATATATATATATATATATATATATATATATATATATATATATATATATATATATATATATATATATATATATATATATATATATATATATATATATATATATATATATATATATATATATATATATATATATATATATATATATATATATATATATATATATATATATATATATATATATATATATATATATATATATATATATATATATATATATATATATATATATATATATATATATATATATATATATATATATATATATATATATATATATATATATATATATATATATATATATATATATATATATATATATATATATATATATATATATATATATATATATATATATATATATATATATATATATATATATATATATATATATATATATATATATATATATATATATATATATATATATATATATATATATATATATATATATATATATATATATATATATATATATATATATATATATATATATATATATATATATATATATATATATATATATATATATATATATATATATATATATATATATATATATATATATATATATATATATATATATATATATATATATATATATATATATATATATATATATATATATATATATATATATATATATATATATATATATATATATATATATATATATATATATATATATATATATATATATATATATATATATATATATATATATATATATATATATATATATATATATATATACATATACATATATATATATATATATATATATATATATATATATATATATATATATATATATATATATATATATATATATATATATAAATCATTATTTACCCCGACCGGGACTCGAACCTAGGACTTAGAATTACTAGGTCAAGGCTCTACCAACTACACACCACAGAAGGTTAAAAGGAATCCAACCTTATAGCTTATATCTGTTATACTTAGGAATGAACGCATTCTATCTGAATGCCACAATGTTCATATTACAGATTCCCCAACCTCACTTGTAGCTTCATTTTCGCATTTAATTAGATTTCCAATCTCATTCGGGTCATACAATAACCAAATAAGCACATTACATATGTGAAAACATGAATCATTATTTACCCCGACTGGGACTCGAACTTAGGACTTATAATTACTAAGTCAAGACGCTACCAACTACACTCCACAGAAGGTTAAAAGGAATCCAACCTTATAGCTTATATCTGCTATACTTAGGAATGAACGCAATCTATCTGAATGCCATAATGTTCATATTACAGGTTCCCCAACCTCACTCGTGGCTTCATTTTCGCATTTAATTCGATTCCCAATCTCATTCGGGTCATACAATAACCAAATAAGCACATTACATATGTGAAAACATTAATCATTATTTACCTCGACCGGTACTCAAACCTAGGACTTTTAATTACTAAGTCAAGGCTCCAACCTTATTATCTTTTCTTTTATGATTGTGACACCTGGACGGGCAAAAAAAAAAAAAATATATATATATATATATATATATATATATATATATATATAGAATAAAACAGCCCTCATCGGGCCTGGGCACAAAGAATACATCAAGAGAAACATAGATGGAGAGTGTAACGACTTGTCAGATGTGAAGGTATAATAAAAGATGTGTGATGAATATCCAAGAATATTCAGTGTAGCTGTAGGCATAGAAAAAGAACTGTAACTGAAGGAAGACTTAACATCGAACTGTCCTGGACAGATTTATTTTAGTTCAAAAAAACCTTCAGCTGTAGCATCGCAACGGGCGGCTGGTGCCATGGGCCAACCTACTACATTACAAATGCTTGTAGAAAAGATTCTTCTCATGACCTTATATGAATATATCCATTAAGGTATTCAATGAACCTAACGAGTTAACAAGCATTAACACTCACGGCTAAGGAGTGTAGAGGATAAATTCATGAAATAGCTTATATCTGCTATACTTATAAATGAACGCATTCTATCTGAATGCCACAATATTCATATTACAGATTCCCCAACCTCACTCGTGGCTTCATTTTCCCATTTAATTCAAGTCCCAATCTCATTCGGGACCAACAATAACCAAATAAGCATATTTCATATGTGAAAACATGAATCATTATTTGCCCCGACTGGGACTCGAACCTAGGACATATAATTACTATGTCAAGGCGCTACCAACTGCACACCACAGAAGGTTAAAATGAATCCAACCTTATAGCTTATATCTGCTATACTTAGGAGTGAACGCATTCTATCTGAATGCCACAATGTTCATATTAGAGATTCCCCAACCTCAATCTTGGCTTCATTTTCGCATTTAATTTGATTCCCTATCTCAGTCGGGTCATACCAACTACACATCACAGAAGGTTAAAAGGAATCAAACCTTATAGCCTATATCTGCTATACTTAGGAATGAATGCATTCTATCTGAATGCCACTATGTTCATATTACAGTTTCCCCAACCTCATTCATGGCTTCGCTTTTGCATATAATTCAACTCACAATCTCATTCGGGACCAACAATAACCAAATAAGTACTTTACATATGTGAAAACATGAATCATTGTTATACTAGGAATGAATGCATTCTATCCGAATGCCACTATGTTCATATTACAGTTTCCCCAACCTCACTCATGGCTTTGCTTTTGCATTTAATTCAACTCCCAATCTCATTCGGGACCAACTATAACCAAATAAGTACATTGCATAAGTGAAAACATGAATAATTTTTATATTAAGGACGAACGCATTCTATCCGAATGCCACTATGTTCATATTACAGCTTCCCCAACCTCACACGTTGCTTCGCTTTCGCATTTAATTCAGCTCCCAATCTCATTCGGGACCAACAATAACCAAATAAGTACATTACATATGTGAAAACATGAATCATTTTCTACTAGGAATGAATGCATTCTATATGCTGAATGCCACTATGTTCATAATACAGTTTCCCCAACCTCACTCGTGGATTAGTTTTCGAATCTAATTCAGCTCCCAATCTTATTCAGCACCAACAATAACCAAATAAGCACATTATGCATGTGAAAACATGAATCATTTTTACCACAACCGGGACTTGAACCTAGGACTTATAATTAAAGCCAAGGCGCTACCAACTACACCACAGAAGGTTAAAACGAAACCTTATAGCTTATATCTACTATACTAGAAATGAACGCATTCTCTCTGAATGCCACTATGTTCATATTACAATTTCCCCAGCCTAACTCCTGGTTTCGTTTTCGCATTTAATTCAACTCCCATTCTCATTCAGGACCAATAATAACCAAATAAGCACATTTACATATGTGAAAACATTAATCATTTTTACCCCGACCGGGACTTGAACCTATGACTTATAATTACTAAGCCAAGGCGCTACCAATTACACCACAAAAGGTTAAAAGGTAGCAGACTTTATAGCTTATATCTGCTATACTAGGAATGAATGCTCATATAACAGTTTCCCCAACCTCACTCGTTGTTTCGTTTTCACATTTAATTCAAGTCCCAATCTCATTCGGGAGCAACAATAACCAAAAAAGCATGTTACGTATGTTAAAAGCATGAAGCATTATTACCCAAACCGAGACTTTATCTTAGGACTTATAATTACCAAGCCAAGGCGCTACCAACTACACCACAGAAGGTTAAAAGGAAGACAGACCATATAGCTTATATCTGCTATAATAGGAATGAACGCATTCTATATGAATGCCACTATGTTCATATTACTGTTTCCCTAACCTTACTCTTTGTTTCATTTTTGCATTTCATTCATTTCCCAATCACATTCATGACCAACAATAACCATATAAGCACATTACATATGTGAAAACATGAGTCATTTTTACACCGACTGGAACTTGAACCTAGGACTTATAATTACTAAGCCAAGGCGCTACCAACTACACCACAGAAGGTTAAAAGGAAACAGACCTTATTGATTATATCTACTATACTAGGAATGAACGCATTCTATCTGAATGCCACTATGTTCATATTACAGCTTCCCCAACCTCACTCATTATTCCGTTTTCGCATTTAATTCAACTCCCAATCTCATTTGGGACCAACAATAATCAAATAATCACATTGGCTTAGTAATTATAAGTCCTAGGCTCAAGTCCCGGTCGGGCTAAAAATGATTCATGTTTTCACATATATAATGTGCTTATTTGGTTATTGTTTGTCCAGAATGAGATTGGGAGTTGAATTAAATGCGAAAACGAAGCCACGAGTGTGGTTGAGGAAACTGTAATATGAACTTAATGGCATTCAGACAGAATGCGTTCTGTTGTGTGAGAATATCTCTACAGATATCACCAAGATGTCATGATGTATATGTTAACACAAGTCGTAGAATTATGTTCTACCATTGTGTCACCAGATATCGTGTGAGATGTTGATTCTAACGTTGCTTACCAGTGTCATATGGATATTCTCTATCAACCAGTGTGGTATTTGTATGGTATCGTAGCCAGCAGTATTGCACTGGTATAATTATAGTAGTTTTCCTTTGGGCAAGGCTGTCTCATGCAAGGTGATAATAGATAAGCGAAGATTCTTAACACTTAATTTTTTAGAAGCTACTTGATTCCTCTAAGCCTCAATGCCCCCGTCCCCTTAACGTAAATGTTAACTCTATAAACGCCCCCCAGACTCTGACCCTCTCTGACTGCTCGACTGCTTCTGACTTACTCGGTCATGGGTTGACTCTTTTGTATCACCAAGATGGCAGGGCGTGGTATTATAGTTTGTTATGGAGGCTGGCTATTGATCCTGGCGACAAAAATGTAAAACACTAATGGACTTAAGCTATAAATCTGTCATCTCTCTGATAATGTTTATTACATCTATCAATCAGGGAGACAAAAGTGTGAGAGGCCAATGGGATGAGCTACATATCTGTCATCCTTTGATAACTCACGCCTTGCCATCTCAATACAAAGAACAAAGAGCCCCTGTCTAACTTACCCACACAGGACACCACATGGGTGGCCACTAATATTACGCCACTCCCTACCGCCAACTCCTGAAATGTCCTATTTCAAGTGGAACATTTAAATACTAAAGATATCTATCATCTGTTAATTATAATTATTCTAGACCATAAACAGAGCATAATGATCCAAGTGGATGACTTCTCTGCATTACATAAAGTTTCACATAAAAATCTAAATTGATTACTTCTCTGTATTACATATCAAAGTTTCCCTATGCTCCTTAATGCATACTAAAGTTTCCTGAGAAAAAGATATCATTGTCAAGGGTACATGTGATTTCTAAGAAAAGACAAACAAAAGAAAAATATGTTCTCACAACAATCATTCTACTTAAAGAGTTTTTAAAAAATAAAAATTATCTAAAATAAGTATTCACAATTACATTATATAGCTATTAATCTGTGACAAAATGACTATTAGTTATTTCAGTAAAGAGAAATTAAACTTTTTTATCTAAAAAAACAATTATTCAAGAAAGCACTTTATAAATGACAATTATCTGATAATGTTCCTAACTGAGTCAATGGCACTTACTATATTAAACCTAGGGTAACTAGTTTTCTCTTATATCTATATACTACTTCTAGGGGAGGGAATGAGGCTTTCTTAACTTAAATCTTAAAATCTAGCAGAAAAAAAACTCAGGCTTGGTAGCTGAAAAGGAACAAGTTTGCTGCCCATTGTTTAATTGTGTATTCCCTGGGAATTGTTTCTCTCTCTAATATACTTTTATTCTATTATTAATTTCCCATATCCCTCTTTATCTCCATCTAAAATCTTTCAGCAAGAAAAGTGGGGAATTTTCAGTTTCCCTGGTCTTGTTTTATTTTGTTCACTTCTTTTGCATTCCCATATTCCCTCTGTCCCCATATGGAGTTTCTATTTTTGGGGTATCGTTAAGTACTGGGCAGACCCCACGCCTTTATCCGTCATCCCCTCACTTCTACGATGTAAAATAGGTCCGGGTTGTGACCAAGGCTGGTCCTGGAATCCTACTTCTGGAGACCGGTCGGACAACAGAAGAGCGCCGATATATCTGCCATTTGCCTCTTCCGCCCGCGTTTTACGAATCTCGAGCCGGTCCTATAACTATTTTTCTCTCACGACACCTATCCCCCCGAGGTGGCCCTCTCATTCCAAATTCTGCAATTAGAATAGCCTGGAGTAGATTCTAGGGCCGGAAAACAAGGCCTAATGTCGCTATTATAAGTACAGGAAAGACTAAATATCACCTCAGGGTATGAACAATGGCCATATGTAAGCACACAAAGGGGATACTGCGCATCCCTTGTATCTGCAAGCGCTTGCAATCTCTCCAAAGGGTAAAAGGGAAAAAATCTCAAAATTGCAGGTCGGGGCTGCCTGAAAATAGGGTGGTAGCTGTAAGTATGTGTCTACACCATTAGATCATTATTCCAAGATACTTAGGACGTAGCTGAGTAACTGATATATCATCTCTACATGACATTAGTATGCTATAGATATCAAAACGAAAAGTCATGAAATGTTGAGAACAGCCTGTAAAGAAATACTCTTATCATCAGTGACTACAGTAACACAACGGTATGAATTCAAAAATAGAAATGCTAATAATTGTGCTACCACTGATAATATTATGAAAATAATAATTAGCAGCAACAACAGCCATAATAATAATAATAATAATAATAATAATAATAATAATAATAATAATAATAATAATAATAATAATAATAATAATAATAATAATAATAATAAGAAGAAGAAGAAGAAGAAGAAGAATCACAATAGTAATAATAATAATAAGAATAACATTAAATAAAAAGTTATAATAGCATTTTGAAGCAAAACAATAGTTCTGTAATTGTATTTCATAATAATGCTCATTTTAAAATAAATTATTCTGGCCAGTTTCTTTAACTATTTCGAATTCCTGCTGTCGTAATATATAGTAGCATTGCCACTAACCTTCCTGTTGCTCAGTTTTTCTGTGGTAGCTCAGATTTCTTTTAAAGACAGTTGAAATATCTGGCAGACAAACTCTCTGTTACTACTCAATTCAAATTCTGTCTTATCAGTGTAACATTTATCTGGAAAAATTCATTAACAATAATGGAGCTAGGTCACATTTATTATCATCAAGTAATTTGTCAAAAATAGAGAAAAATCAACAATCAAAATACTCAAAGTCAACATCTTATAAATTCTTGGATTCATGCATTCAATTACTAATAAAAATATAGAGAAGGTGTTTATACAATAACTACCCTTCACTCTATGCTCACTACCAGTAAGCTTTGCAAAAAGTGTTCTTTGCTAAACTTTCTTTCTGTTAACCGAAATTTTGTTTATTAACTACTTCAAAGAAGCAAAAGAAAATAATAAGAGACAGCGAAGCATAAATCCATTCTTTTTCTGTTTAGCATTGCAAAAACGCTAGTGAAATACAGATACATACTTGCCTATTATGGCAGCCTATTCTCTTTTTTCTTTTTTTTATAAATCGGAGGGTCGAGTCGAAGCACACACTCGCCATAAGTCAAACATACTTCCGACACGGAATTTAAACAAAGTGCTACAAATATATTTAATAATTACAGTTAATAAAATATGAAACTCTAGGAAGCTTAACAAGCACTGTAAATTTAAAATATTTCACGCTAAAAGCTGATATTTCAAGAGAATATCGTATTTTTATTTATTTATTTATCTACTACAATCAACAAAATTAACGATAATCCTTCCTTAACAAACAACATAAAAAGACTTGAGTATCATTATTTTAATTTCATATTCAAAATATATGCTCTGAGCATCTCAAATAATCTTAATTAGCCCAATAGTAATTATAAATTTCACGACAACGAACAATAATTAACAACAATTATCTTCAGATAAGCTTCTCAAATTCGTAAATATCTTTATCTCTTCGAAATATTTCAGTGATCATATATATAAAGGCTATATCCACTTCTCAACATAAAAAATTAAAAAAAGATAAAAAAAAATGTATCTGTGAATGCAGTAATAAAATTTTAAAAAATAACATTTCACTTGCAAACATTAAAAGAATGACCTCTGCATAAGTTTCATAATCTCATAAGGAATCCACATTAAAACAAACATACATGTATTTTTTTTTTTATGAACTCAACGTTTTCCTTTTGTTTCTCTCTTAAATTTTTATTTTTCAACAGGAAAGGTCTTGAAACCTTTATATATTCGAATCTCATTTAGTCATATATTTAACTATTTTAAATTCTTCAGCTAGAAAATAAAAATCATTCATAGTTTCATGTCCTTTATCGGTTATCTCTCTTGGAATTTCGAAAATCGAACAACTATCCTACTGGTGGAGTAAGGGACAAAAATAAAATAATAAAAACTGTACCTAGGCCATATCTGGGCAGGTGGAACTTTACTATGTTGACTTTTGAAGCATTTACATAAACATATCCCTTACTACAGGGGTGTGCAACCTTTTTTCCCAAAGGGCCACTAGTCACTAGTCACGACTCTGTTGGTATGGAGGGCCACATAACCTTACTATTTCATGCTAATTACTACGATCGAAGACATATTATGTGAGATTGTACTAATATAGATAATTAGTTTGTTACTGATTTTATTTAAATAGGGATCACAAAAATAAGAATTGTCTGAAACAAAAGTATTTTCCTTACTATAAATGAGCAAATGAAAGTCTACCGTACCTTATTATTATAATGTACAAACATAAATAATTACTTATTATTGGTTAACTGGGATCATTAACATAAGAATTATGAAACACAGACATTTTCCTAATCATTAATGAGCAAATGAAAGGCTACCCTAGTGAGATGGTTGATGTTGCATTTGGGACACCAACTCATCAATATCAGGCTGCATGGATGATATGGCTACACGCAGGGTACATTCCAAATGTTCATCAGTAAGTAAAGACCTATGCTTGTTTTTAACTAGATTCATTTTTGAAAAAAGCTGCTCACATACATATGTGCTACCAAACACTGCCATCATTTTCCTTGCATGAGCAGAGAGCTTTGGATACACTGTTACTGATACATGCTTCTTATAAAACTGGTATACTGAACTATCATCAAACTTCTTTCTTAGTTCATCATTGCCCTGTAGTTCAATTATTTCCATCTGTATGTCCTCGGGAATTGCTGTCACATCCACAGAAAAAGGAGAAGCAAAGACATCAATGGCTTGTGAATGTTTCTTGAGGTCACCAAATCTTTCTGAAAATTCCTCTTGTAAGACTGCCAATTTGTCACCATACTTCTGATACTGAGGGTTGCTAGTGTTATGGTTTTTCAGTGTAGGAAAGTGGGCTGGGTTTTAGTTTCTGATTTGTGACTCCCACAGACGCAATTTTATCTGGAAGCCTTTGATCAGTGAGAACATCTCATTTATTAGTTGATCTTTTCCTTGAAGTCTAACATTCAGTGCACTAAGATGATCAGTTATATCTACTAAAAATGCTAAATCACATCTCCATTCCTTATCTCTCAATTCAGGGATAGCATTACCTTTCATATCTAAGAACAGCGCAATTTCTTCCAAAGGGTCATATGTTCTCTTCAACATTCCTGCTTTGCTTAGCCACCTTACCTCACAAAAATACTTCACATCACTGTACTCTGCATCAATGCCTGCCATTAACTGCTGAAACTCGCGGTGATTTAGACCTCTTGACCTGATGAAATTGACAGCTTTCTTTCACGAGAATATTAGTCACATGCTGAAAGTTTATTGTCTTCGCACATAAAGCTTCCTGGTGTATGATGCAATGCAGGACAATAAGTGAACCGAAGTCAGTATTTTGAGACCCCATTCTAGTCTTCAGTAATCCAACAACCCCATTTCTCTGACCAGACATCGCAGGCGCACCATCTGTTGTAATGGAAACTAAATTAGTGTAGTCCAGTCCAAACCTTGCCAATGCTTTTTCCAATTCATCAAAAATAGATTGTCCTGTTGTGGTCCCCTTCATGCTTTGTAGTGAAGCCATTTCCTCTGTAATATTATAGTCATTGTCAACTCCCCTAAAATACACATCCATTTGTGCAGTGTCTGCGGTGTCACAACTCTCATCAAGAGCAACAGAGTATGAAGAAAAAGCACTAACTCGCTTGGCAATTGTACTTTCAATATTCCCTGAAAGACTGTCTATTCTTCTAGGAACAGTATATCTTGAAAGGCTTATGTTTTCAACTAGTTTCTTTTTGATAACGATGATCCCTCGTACCATCGGTTAATGAGGAAGGGTTGTTGATGAAAGCACAAGAGAGAGAGAGAGAGAGAGAGAGAGAGAGAGAGAGAGAGAGAGAGAGAGGGGGATAGAGAGAGAGAGAGAGAGAGAGAGAGAGAGAGAGAGAGTTGTTGGAATATTCAGTTCGAGGCGCTCTCTCTCTCTCTGAGGGCCGCACTATAGCTTATTTATTTTTAGGAGAAAGGGCCGCAATGAAAGACTTTGAGGGCCGCATGCGGCCCTTGGGCCGCAGGTTGCACACCCCTGCCTTACTATATATTGCAATGTCTACTTCACCTCCCATTTAAAACTCTGCGTATAACAACAAATACGTCTTCTTCTTTCCCATATGGCCTGCAGTAGAGCACATGTGACATAGGGGAGGGGCCCTCCCAGACCCAATCCCCAACCTGCTTCCTAACGAGCTCCTCCTGTTTTCACACACAAGAACCCCCCCATATCATGCAAAGGCGGTAATCCACACTTGTTTTACCCCCCCCCCCATCGCTCTCGCTTCCATCTACTGTGTTCGCTCACCCATTCTCGGCTGGTGACTTCCCTTATTCAGTCCCCCACTCATTGAGTAAATTTTTTCCCCATCACTCTGAAGGAGTTTGTGTGTGGACTCACGATCGGCCCGGGTAGCCGCATGACTGTGTCAACGGTCCTAAGTCCTCTCTATACTCCCCATCAATGGTATGGTAGGGTACAACACCAACGTCCCAGTCATGGCAACTGCTACTCAACGCTTTCCCCGCCTGCATAGCATCTTAACAAATAACATGCTCTATAATAATCTTAATAACATCAAAAAAGTCTCTGATACTTCAATGGATATGACATACACGTATTTTAATAGTAAATGATCAATACAATTACAATTTCTTGATAATAACGAAGCTGAGAGATTGATCGGTCATCCCCGCATTTCTTTCTTGGAAAATATCACACGTGATAAAAGAAAAACCTTAGAAGCAGATGCAAGTTTGTTCTCAAAGTAATTTTTAGGTGCATTTCGAAGTATAGAAAAACTCTATGGCTTATATTTTATTCTTGAACACTCTCAATTCTGCAAACGACATTCAGTGTCTTAAATTACTCTACTTCCGCTTTAGAAAATTGGCAAAAATAATTTTACATATATATTAAATTTTTTTTTTAATAAAATCATTACCTTTGCCTGTATAATACTTAACCTAGGTAATAAAAAAAATAAACTGAACACCCTTCAAATGCAAAATCTCGATATACTGTTTTGATTATTACAAAAATTTAGTTTATTATTGTTTATAGCTATTAGTACAAATAATCTAATTTAGTAATGGGTACAGAAATTCTACTTCTATTAATTTACTAAACCCATATTCCCTCTTATATGTGGGGTGGCTGAGTCAAAGCATGTCTACAAAGTAAAATGGCGTAGTCCTCCGACCTCAATTTCTTTTAATAGTACCCCTATTACTCACTGGATAAAAATTACAAGTACTTAGCTATTTTGGGATGCTGCTTGATGAACATCACTACCACTGGTACTAGGGGAGGGGGTTTTCCTTTTTTCTGGACTCGCTGGTTTTATCACCGACGTCATCCATACCTCACATAAGATCACCAATTCACCAGCCAAGGCATCTTCTCAGTCAAATTCGGCAACAAATAACGTCTAGTAGGAGTGTTGTTTCTCAAAGCACCATTCACAGTGCTCTACATGGTGAAATACTTCATGATTCATGAAGGAATTCTCTCCCAAGTTGACAACTCGGCTCTGCAATTGATGTTTCTTAGTCCTCGTGAACGATATTTCGGCAACTTTCTCCCAAAGTCAAAATGTTTGGTACAATTTTTACTGCTGGATGTCTTTCCTGTACAGGGATGGAGATAAGGAGAGTGATATATGACTTGTGCTTCCTTCGACATTTCTTCCACAGATGCGTTAAATTCTTCTGTATCTTGTATTTTTTTAAGCATGAGATTCACTGGTATATAATTTCTTGTCTCTTCAAGGTAACTAGGCTGATACCAAGATGTCGTGTGAGAATACCTCTGCAGATACCACCAAGATGTCGTGTCGTATATGTCAGCACAAGTCGAATAGTTATGTTCTACTAGTGTGTCACCAGATGTTGTATGAGATGTTGATTCTAATGTTGCTTAGCAGTATTATATATATATTCTCTACCTACCAGTGTGGTATTTGCATGGTATCAGAGCCGGCGGTATAGCACTGGTGTAATTGTAGTCGTTATCCTTTAGCCAAGGCTGTCTCATGCAAGGTGGTAATAGATATGCAAAGATACTTAACACTTAATTTATTTTAAGCTACTTGATTCCACTAAGCCTTAATGCCCCATCCCCTTAACGTAAATGTTAACTCTATAAACGCCCACAAGACTCTGACTCTCTCTAATTGCTCGACTGCTTCTGACTTACTCGGTCGTGGGTTGACTCTTTTGTATTACCAAGATGGCAGGGCGTGGTATTCTTGGTGATACCTCCACCAATAGGCTTACAGAAAAAGGGGGAAGCTACCAGTCACCTATAGTGTGAGGGGCATGCCTAAAGGATTCCAGTTTTGAACAAAGAACACTGGAACATAAGTTCATGTATGTATGCTTTTCTACCTATACATCTCTACCAAGTATACAGCTATATTTGTATGTACAATGTATAGTTTGTTATGGAGGCTGGTTATCAATCCTGGTGAGAGAAATGTGAAACGATGATGGATTTAAGCTATAAATCTATCATCTCTCTGATAATGTTTATTACATCTATCGATCAGGGAGACAGAAGTGTGAGAGGACAATGGGATGAGCTACAAATCTGTCGTCTCTTTGATAACACACACACCATTGCCATCTCAATACAATGAACAAAGAGCCCTGTCTAACTTACCAACACAGGACACAACATGGGTGGCCGCTAATATTACGTCAGTTCATTTCTAGTATAGCAGATATAAGCTATAATGTCTGTCTCATTTTAACCTTCTGCAGTGTTGTTGGTAGTGACTTGGCATACTGATTATAAGTCCTAGGTTCAAGTCCCGGTCAATGTAAAAATGATTCATGTTTTCACATATGAAATGTGCGTATTTGTTCATTGTTGGTTCCGAATGAGATTGGGAGTTGAATTAAATGCGAAAACGAAATCACAAGTGAAGTTGGGGAAACTGTAATATGAACATAGTGGCATTCAGATAGAATGTGTTCATTCCTAGTATAGCAGATATAAACTATAAGGTCTGTTTCCTTTTAACCTTTTGTGGCGTTGTCGTGGTGTAATCCCACCAGATAGCACCAATATGCCGTGTGACTATCCCACTAGTGTCACCAATGTGTCGTGGGATAACTATTTCACACGGGGGTTAAATATGTTAGCATGGTTGGTGAAAATAGATCTGCTGCTTCTTTATATGTATTTATTGCTAGCTTACATATATGTACTCAGAGCTCCCATTACTATAGTTCTAGTCACGAACGATTCCAGATTCCCGCCCCCAAGGGGGAGGCTAGCTAATCTGTGAACGTCACGTCTGCTCCTGACAAGGCCCTGTCTCTAACTGATTCTTTGTAACTACTCATGGCGGTCTGTGCCCGTCACTGGGCATTACTGCCACGTGGCACTTTTAGGCATGTCTGAAATGCCTTGTGAAGCTATAGGCATCTTTAATATATATATAATTTTCGCTTGTAATGCCCTTCTTTATGACTTGACTTCCTTCCCTACTATACAAAGGGACAGTGCGCAACTGCAGTCATTTTCTAACATCTAAAAGGAAAAAATAACAAAATAACTTAGTGTACAACTGCAGAAACATCGACGCATAAATCCATTCTTTTCTGTTTAACATTGCAAAGAACTTTACTGAAATGGGTATAAACATCTTTGTGTATTATGACAATCTTTTCTCTTTCTATAAATCAGAGGGTTGAGTCGAAGCATACACTTGCTATAGGTCAACATACCCCTGATGGAATCAAAGCAAAATACTACAATCATGTGTGATAATATCTCTATTACTATCAACAAAATTACAATTATCTTTTCTTTACAAATGACTTAAAAGGACTTAAATATCATTATTTTTAAATGTCAAACTCAACATCTAAGCTTTGAGAATCTCAATCATCTTCATTAGCTCAATTGTCATTATAAATTTCATGACAATAAGAGTAATTAACAATAATTATCTCTAGATAATCTTTTTCAAAACTCTTTAATTGAAATATATCAAAGGGATAAAGATATTAAAGATTTTTTCAACACAAAAAAAAACTATATAACAAAAATGGGTATCTGAAAAAATATAAAAGGTTAGTCTCTATGTATGCAGTAATAAAAATAAAAACCATATTTCATTTGCAACATTAAAAAATGCATTTTGCTTAAGTTTCATAATCTCTTAAGGAGTTGTACTTGAACAATTAAACAGAAAATATATATATTCTTCTACTATCTCAAATCTGAATTTTTTCGGATTACTATTCAACAGAATTACCTCAGGAGACAGGGGGGAGTTATACATTTTTTCTCCTTTGCATACTTACAGCCGGGTAGGTACTTAACTAACTTCTTTTTTTACTATCTTCCCTTTTCCTACCCAAAAATACTGCCCGCTATCTGTCTTCTGGCCTTCAACTGGCTAGATTTCACGGGGCATTTTGCATGTAGGAGCTGTTCCTCCCCTGTCCCTTTGGTTTCTGGATCAACTTCGTCTCCTCCAAATACAGAAAACGGGCTGTTTGACATTCTTGTTGTCATTTCTTGTGAAACCACACTCTCTTCTTCATGACCAAGCTGAAATAATTGTGGCAAACATTATCATGGCTAAAACTTTCAGAGTTTTATTTTATCAATCTAACATATCTCTTCGGACACAATGTATATTCTGCAGCTAGAGAGGAAACTAAAGAATCATTCATAGATTCACGTCCTTTATCACGTAATATCTATCTTGGAATTCTCGGATATCTAATAATCTCATTGGCGAGTAGGGGACGAAACAAAAAATTAAACAAACTTTCATCTCAACCATATCTGGGCAGGTGGAGAATCCCTTTCTCAAAAATATCCCTCAATAGATATTGCAACAGCTACATCACCTCCCATAAAAATACGCTGATATGGCCTGCAGAAGGACCCGGTGGAGCAGGGGAACGATACTTGCAGACTTCTCATCATGCTTCCCAACAGTCTTTCCCACAATTCACGCACAAAAGCAAACCCCCCCCATTATACCTCTGGTCAGGCATACCCATTCTCTTGCATAATCGCTTGACACTTTCAAGACAATCATCCCCTCTCTCTCTGTATACTCCCCTTCTAGTCATTTTTTCTATTTACTGCACATGTGCTTCCCTTCCCTTACCACTCTGAAGGAGTGAGTGGGTGAAATCTCAGTCGGGCCGCATGGTCATATGACTGCCTTACCAGTCCTGGGTCCCCATCTACTCCCACTAGGGTGCATTAATGCTACACAACAACTTCCTTTCTTTGAACACTAAGGGCATGAGCTTGTTGGCGGCCTCTAGAGGCGTATACCTAATGGCCATAAGACCCCATTCTTCCTGCCCTCTATGCTACGTTAGGGTTACACTAAAAACTCCCCTACCCAAGCACAGCACAATTCACTCGAGTTTACTGTTATTTACGCCTGCCTAGCGCGAAATTAAAAAATCTCATATCTAACTAATATCACAAAATTTTCTGATTCTTCAAAAAGACATGCTACACACGTACTGTAATATCAATTTCTTCATCATAAATACATTAAAAGAACAATCTGTCATCTCTGTTAAAAAGAATTTTTTTTTTTTGCCAAAATATTACACCGTGAAAAAATAAAGAAAACGAAACAACCTTGAAAACAGGTGCAAGGATTTTATCACTCGATCTCTTACACTTTAAGAGATTAATATAGAAATGATTTAACATGTACATTAAATCTTTCTCAATTAAAATCAATGCATAGGCATTCTTAAAAATCAATTTAGGCATTAATACAAATAAATGGAACACCCTTCAAATGCAATTTCTCCTTATATTATTCAAATAATAAAAATGAAGTCTATTACTGCTTATAGCTATTAGTGCAAATTATCCATGTTAGTAATGGGTACAGAAATTCTAATTTTATTAACTTACTAGGAGCCACACCCCTCATAGGCAGGTTGGCTGAGTCAAAGCATCTCTACAAAGTAAAATGGCGGCATCCGCCGACCTCAATTTCTTTCAATAATTGTCTCATTACTCACTGGATACAGATCACAAGTACTTAGCTATTTTGAGAATCTGCTTGTAGAACATCTCGGCTGCAGGCAATGGGAGAGGGGGTTCTTCTTTCTTCTGGGCACAGGAGGTTCCCTCCCAATTCTCCATCTCTCAAGTAAAATCGACGAATCGCCATCTTCTTGGTTGGATCCGGCAACATATACTTCTGGTAAGGGGCATTTTCACTCAATGCCCCGGTCACACTTCGGCTCACTGTGACAATGGCGTCCATGAATGCGCTAGTTGTACTTTTACTGCTGAGGGGCCTTGCCAATACGGGGCGGGGAAGAGTAGCTGGATCTGGTAATATGATAATGTAAGTGAAGGGGGAGCTTTGACTTTCTCGGCGTTGCTCTCTCTCTGCTTGTAAGCATCTAGAAGTTTCTTCATCACTTGAACTTTTCTTCCATAGATGCTATATAATTTTTCTTATGTAATTTTTAATTCTTCTTTCTCTTCGTTGAAGTATCGGCGTGGATTGATCCCGAGCTGGTCACCAATATGTCGTTGTGTAATCCCACCAGATGACACCAATATGCTGTCTGACTATCCCACTAGTGTCACCAATGTGTCGCGGGAGTACTATTTTACACGGGGGATAAATATGGTAGCTTGGTTGGTAAAAAAAAAATCTGCTGCTTCTTTATATGTATTTATTTCTAGCATGCATATATGTACTCAGAGCTCCCATTACAATAGTTCTAGTCACGAACGATCCAGATTCCTGCCCCCAAGGGGGAGGCTAGCTAAGCTGTGAAAGTTACGTCTGCTCCTGACAAGGCCCGGTCTCTAACTGATTCTTTGTAACTACTCATGGCGGTCTGTGCCCGTCACTGGGCATCACTGCCACGTGGCACTTTTAGGCATGTCTGAAATGCCTTGTGAAGCTATGGGCATCTTTAATATGCCTTACGACAGTGTAGTTGGTAGCGCCTTGGCTTAGGATAATAAGTACTAGGTTCAAATCCCAGTCGGGGTAAAAATTATTCATGTTTACATATATGTAATGTGCTTATTTGTTTATTGTTGGTCCCGAATGAGATTGGGCGATGAATTAAATGCAAAAACAAGACCACGAGTGAGGTTGGGGAAACTGTAATATGAACATAGTGGCATTCAGATAGAATGCATTCATTCCTAGTATAGCAGATATAAGCTATAAGGTGTGTTACCTTTTAACCTATTGTGGTGTAGTTGGTAGCGCCTTGGCTTAGTAAGTATAAGTTCTAAGTTCAAATCCCGGTCGGGATAAAATTGATTCATGTTTTCACATATGTAATGGGCTTATTTGGGTTTATATATATATATATATATATATATATATATATATATATATATATATATATATATATATATATATATATATATATATATATATATATATATATATATATATATATGAATCATATTTTACCTCTGATTGGGACTCGAGCCTAAGACACAAAATTATTGTGCCAAGGTGCTATCAGCTACACCACTGTAGGCCTAAAGGAGAAGCAAACTTTACAGCTTTACTGCTATGCTAGAATTGAAAGCATTCTATCTGAATGCCTTTTATTCATATTACAGCTTCTCCTAATCTCACTCGTAGCATCGTTTTTCGCATTTGCTTCAAATCTCAGCTATATAGGAATTATTAATAATCAAATAAATACATTAACATATGTGAAAACAATGAATCATATTTTATCCTTTACAGGTTTATTTGATTATTATTAATGCAGAGATCTGAATTAAATGCGAAAAACTAAGCCACGAGTGAGATCAGAAGTTGTGATATGAACAAAAAGGCATTTAGAAGGAATGCGTTCATTCCTAGTATAGAAGTTAAGCTGTAAGGTTTGCTTCTATTTTAGATCTGTAGTGGTGTAGTTGATAGCACCTTGGCACAGTAATTGTGTGTCTTAGGTTTGAGTCCCTGTCAGGGGTAAAATATTATTCATGTTTTCACTTATGTTAATGTGTTTATTTGATTATTATTAATGCCTATAAAGCACGAGTGATGTTAGAAGATGCTGTAATATGAAAAAAAAAGGCATTCAAATGGAATGCTTTCATTCCTAGTGTCATATTTAGTAGCCGTGCCTGCGGTATACCACTGTCGTATATTGTAGTCGTAATCCAATGTCGTGTTAGATTTGTACTTTTGCTGCCACCACTATTCGTGTAGATATAATTATATATTCTGCTACACTTCAGGCCAGGGCTCAATCGTGCAAGGTGATAATGGATATGCAAAGATAAAAATTTATTTATTTAGAAGCTACAGAGTTCCTCTAGGCCTCAATGCCCCCGTCCCCTTAACGTAATGTTGTCAGTATGGGGCACCAAATATATTCTGCCTCTCCAAGCATTCTGCTTGACCCTTTTCATCTCCTCGGGACAGGCACTTGATCATGCTTCTACCAATAGGCTTTTAATAGAAGGGGGAAAACCCCATAACCTATGGTGTTTCGGCAGCTGAACAATGCAAGTTTCTGCCTATTTTTTAACTTGTTTTTTAAAACAGAGAAACCCAATTGAGAATTTGTAACTTACACATGGGGGCATCCATGGGCATAAGCTTGGCGTCACTAGCATAGCAGTTAAGATATAAGGTTTCCTTCTCTTTTAGACCTTCAGTGGTGTATTTGATGGCACCTTACTACAGTAATTATGTGTCTTAGGGTAGAGTCTCGGTCAAGGATAAAAAATCCAATTAATGTTTTGATATATGTTATTGTGCTTATTTGATTATATATATATATATATATATATATATATATATATATATATATATATATATATATATATATATATATATATATATATATATATATATATATATATATATATATATATATATATATATATATATATATATATATATATATATATATATATATATATATATATATATATATATATATATATATATATATATATATATATATATATATATATATATATATATATATATATATATATATATATATATATATATATATATATATATATATATATATATATATATATATATATATATATATATATATATATATATATATATATATATATATATATATATATATATATATATATATATATATATATATATATATATATATATATATATATATATATATATATATATATATATATATATATATATATATATATATATATATATATATATATATATATATATATATATATATATATATATATATATATATATATATATATATATATATATATATATATATATATATATATATATATATATATATATATATATATATATATATATATATATATATATATATATATATATATATATATATATATATATATATATATATATATATATATATATATATATATATATATATATATATATATATATATATATATATATATATATATATATATATATATATATATATATATATATATATATATATATATATATATATATATATATATATATATATATATATATATATATATATATATATATATATATATATATATATATATATATATATATATATATATATATATATATATATATATATATATATATATATATATATATATATATATATATATATATATATATATATATATATATATATATATATATATATATATATATATATATATATATATATATATATATATATATATATATATATATATATATATATATATATATATATATATATATATATATATATATATATATATATATATATATATATATATATATATATATATATATATATATATATATATATATATATATATATATATATATATATATATATATATATATATATATATATATATATATATATATATATATATATATCATATATACTATATATATATATATATATATATATATATATATATATATATATATATATATATATATTTATAGGTCTGAAGATAATCCCATCGTGGATCCTCCAGGCAATCATAGCTAGCATCTCTCCCCACCTTTATCCAGAGCTTTGTATATATCCATTCATTTGTACCTGAAGAGGGCTGGAGTCCAGTCGTAATATATAGTATATCTTCGCCTCTTTTTGTGTTTTATTTAATAGCCTTTTTTTGCTTCATATTGTGCTGTGATATAACAGTTTATTTTGCATATATATATATATATATATATATATATATATATATATATATATATATATATATATATATATATATATATATATATATATATATATATATATATATATATATATATATATATATATATATATATATATATATATATATATATATATATATATATATATATATATATGTATATATATATATACATATGCATATACTATATATATATATATATATATATATATATATATATATATATATATATATATATATATATATATATATATATATATATATATATATATATATATATATATAAATATACCTACATATATATATATATATATATATATATATATATATATATATATATATATATATATATATATATATATATATATATATATATATATATATATATATATATATGCAAAATAAACTGTTATATCACAGCACAATATGAAGCAAAAAAAGGCTCATAAATAAAACACAAAAAGAGGCGAAGATATACTATATATTACGACTGGACTCCAGCCCTCTTCAGGTACAAATGAATGAATATATACAAAGCTCTGGATAAAGGTGGGGAGAGATGCTAGCTATGATTGCCTGGAGGATCCACGATGGGATTATCTTCAGACCTCAGGTCAGGTGGATGGTCATTTGGCATAATCTTCTTAATGAGGTCTTTTAGTATTGCTTCATCCACAACGTCAGATCTCCACTGTCCATTTGATAAATTTAAGGTTTTTGATTTTTCTATAATGGCTGCTTCAAACATCTTTCTCCTATATTGGCAATTACTCTTATATAGCAATGAGGACTCACTCTAATTAATATGGTGACCAGTATCTCGCATATGCACAAATAAAGCAGAACTTTCAACACCATATCGCACTCTTCTTTTATGCTCAGAAATACTCTGGCCTAGCGAACGACCAGTTTGACCTATGTAAGATTTATTGCAGGAATAGCAATCAATTTTATAAATCCCTGCTTCTAAAGCTTTTTTATTTTGATATACATTAATAAGTGAAGAACCAATAGTTATGGGATAATTAAATATAAAAGGATTACTTCTGCCTAATTGATCACTTAGAATTTTAATATTTTCTAAATAGGGTATTTTAATTGTATTAGTAAAGTTTAATTTTTACTGTTTTGCCGGTTCATTATAAAATATTTTGTTTGCTTTGTTAATTGCTTTTTCGATTACATACGCAGGATACATGAGACTTTCTAATTGTTGGCGGATTAATTTGAATTCGTATTTCAAATGATGAGTGGAACACACTCTAAGACCTCTTAGGAAAAGACTGCATGCAACACCAGTTTTTACAGACAAAGCATGATAACTTAGACAGTAAATGAGTATTTGTTGGGTTCTCTCATAACTAAGACATCCAAAAATGGTAGCTTGCCATCCGATTCCCGTTCGTTTTAAACTTGGTGCTAGGGACTAAATCATTAAGTTTATTAAAAAATGTGTCAAATTCTCCCCAACGGGTGTCCCAATATGAAAATATATCGTCTACATATCGCAACAATATCATTTCTTTGGGCTTAATGCTGACTAGAATCTCTGTCTCAAAGAATTCCATACACAAGTTGACCAGAAGGGGGGACAAGGGGCTTCCCATACTACATCCAAATTTTTGCTTGTAAAAAC
Source organism: Halocaridina rubra (assembly GCA_037179515.1). Classification (NCBI taxonomy): domain Eukaryota; kingdom Metazoa; phylum Arthropoda; class Malacostraca; order Decapoda; family Atyidae; genus Halocaridina; species Halocaridina rubra. The sequence continues at coordinate 53,697 of JAXCGZ010021014.1, read as the reverse complement.
TACCATTAAAGGAAAATACTTTATTAGTGACGCATAACTTAAGTGAATCCATGGTTTTTTCAAGACCTAGTGGAAAATGCACGGCAAAGGGAATCAGTTTAACGCTAAGGAACTGTAAAATATCATCTACTGGAACTTTAATGAACAAAGATTCTACGTCTAAACTAAGGAATTTTACATTACTTAAGGGAAAATTTGAGTTATTAACTTTTTTAATAAAATCTTCAAAATATTGGAGATGAGATGAAGAAAATGATCCCCAAAAGAGGGAAAGCAGACTTGCCAGCCACTTGGAAATCTTATATATGAAAGAACCCTTGCATGATATTACAGGGCATAAAAGAATAATGAATAGCTTGAATCATATAAAGTCACCAATCCCTCCCTTCCCTACTTCTATGGTCTTCCTAAAACTCACAAAGACGGCATTCCTTCACGCCCTATAATGTCATGCAAGGGTTCTTTCATATATAAGATTTCCAAGTGGCTGGCAAGTCTGCTTTCCCCCTTTTTGGGATCATTTTGGGATCATATATATATATATATATATATATATATATATATATATATATATATATATATATATATATATATATATATATATATATATATATATATATATATATATATATATATATATATATATATATATATATATATATATATATATATATATATATATATATATATATATATATATATATATATATATATATATATATATATATATATATATATATATATATATATATATATATATATATATATATATATATATATATATATATATATATATATATATATATATATATATATATATATATATATATATATATATATATATATATATATATATATATATATATATATATATATATATATATATATATATATATATATATATATATATATATATATATATACCTATATATGCCTATATATACCTATATATATATATATATATATATATATATATATATATATATATATATATATATATATATATATATATATATATATATATATATATATATATATATATATATATATATATATATATATATATATATATATATATATATATATATATATATATATATATATATATATATATATATATATATATATATATATATATATATATATAAGTACGAACTGTTAGCATACAGCACTAAATAGTAAGGAAGCCCATCAGTG